>JAPKLW010003427.1:28415-42165 GCA_026898455.1 Plectranthus barbatus
CTAGGATTGAGATGAAATCGTGATGGAAATTGGAATCTAAGGAAACTCCTAACTAGATCTAATGAAAAATGACAAAAAGCTCTCTATATAACTGAATTTCCCCCATATATAGACAAGCAAACAGGGCCTCGAATCGCCCGATCAAAGTATGGCTCGCCCGGTCGAAGCTGGAAACTGCCAAAATGCTGGAAAAACCCGGTCAGGCTTGCCCGGTCGAAGTGGCTCGACCAAGCCACCTGTCTGTTCGCTTGGCTCGGCCGGTCCAAATTGGCTCGGTCGGTCGAGCCCTCTATCCGGCCTCGCTCGGCCGGTCCTGCTCCGCTCGGTCGGTCGAGCTCTCTGTCCAGCTTGGCTCGGCCGGTCCTGCTCTGCTCGGCCGGTCGATGCCTCCAAACTCCAAACACGTGCGATTTTCCTCCAAAACTCCACCAAAAATGCTCGTTTATGCCCAAAACCTATCCTACAACATTCAAAACACAAAAACACGAAAACACAACCAAAATACGACAAAAACATATGATACGGGAGTAAAATAGCCACAAACAAGCATGCGCACACATCGAAATATGGGTCATTTTATGCACGTATCAGTTCCGCAAATAGATCCTTCAACAGATTCTCGCGGTCGATTTTGCCTATGAGATTTTCACAGTAGTGCTTTTTGAACAATGGTTCGTAGAATATCTTATCCTTTTTTACTTGAGCCACCATCTTCTGCTCGTAGGTCAGTTTACCAGGTGCCTTGCCATGACTTATGGCAACTAGGCGGTAGTAAGGAATTGATTCATCAATATCCTTCGTCTTGAAGATTCCTGTGAAGGTTGGTTGGAATTGTTAAGGTTCTCCGGGTATGATAGGTCGCCTGGATGATTCAGCGGGTGGATTGGTATAGTTGGAAGATTCCGCCATTGATTTTTTTTCTGAAAACTCAAAGTGATGTTGTTGGTCCCGGATTATCAGGGTATAACTTGGCAGCGGAAAATGTGTTAGTTCGTTTCTTGCGCTCTGCTGGTTACTCAGCTGACTGGGACCTTGTCAGCTGGTAAGTCAACTGGCACTCTGAGTACTCAGCTGACTGGCAACTGGCTCGTCAGCTGGTAGCTCAAGACTTAGAATGTTTTTAGCCTTGTTTGCACAGTTATATCAGTTTTCAGATATACACCAGCACTTGGGTGCTGGGTTTTAAATCAGTATGAAATGCAGAAAGCTGATAAAAGACAAAGGATTTATAGTGGTTCGATCAACTGATCTACGTCCACTCTCCAGTCGTAGCACTGGAAATTTCACTAAGAGTAATCGGGTACAAGCGTCCTACGATCTATCTCTAGCTGGTGAATGCCTCGTCCACCAGTTCACTAGATCAACCGCTCCCGGCCTTGTCCTTCTTCAACTCTGATCAGCTGGTGGAGTGCGAGCACGTCACTTCAACCTCCTTAGCTGACTGCGTGGGTGTTTAGTTCTCCCAAGAACGTGTCTTCTCAATACGGCAAAAAGCCCGTAATAACTCAGGTGCTGGCTAGCACAAGAGCTGCTGTGAACTTCCTCAGAAGAGAAAGAACACCAACGAGATCTGTAACTTACAAGCTGGAAGCTTGAAGTCTCGTGTTTGAATAAATCAACACACGGAAAAGCTTTAAGTAAAGCCTCGAAAGATTTGCTTGCTTGCTTGAGCGTAATAAATTTTCAGTCTTTCGGTTGGTGAAGTGAAAAGATAATAGCATAAATGTAAACCGAGTATAGGCCGAAACCTTACAGCAGCACAGGGGCATACCCCAGGGATAAAAACAGATACCCGAGGTTCACAAACAGTGTGACCATCGGGTCAAGCAATCTAACCCTGCAAATACAAGTACACGGGGCATACCCCGGTAGAAAGATGACATCTAAGCACACTATAAGGTGACCAGCCCAACAATGGCCCAAATCTCACACCTACCGAGATAACCCAACAGAAATCAACCACCCAAAACGATCAAACCGATAGTAGTCCTGGGTCCGAAAGAGAAATGCCATCCTAACTAGGTCAGAGGTATTTATAGAAGTGGGATCCCATTCAAATTTCTAGCCGTTTGGACTCATCCGGAAAAGGTCTCTGTCCTCGCATGTCCTTCTGACGGCGGCAGGTAGGAATTTCCGGAAAGCGCCATGCTTTTGTCCACTTTATCTGACATTGATCTCTTTATGTCAGAACGGAACTATTCGTCAGTACGAGGAATCGGAACTGGTGTCTTGAACTGATAGACTTTAAGGTATCCTCCCTAAAGTCGTGCTTTGTCAGTTTATTCCTCAGACGAATCTTCTTTTTGTCTCTAAGACTCTGGGAGAGCGAATCTTGAATTCTGCTGGGAACATCCGACTGGTAGAACATACTGGTGATCTTGTGCTGGCAGTCTCTGCTGGTGACTTTGCGCTGGCACAATCTAAGTCTACCAATTTGTCTGATGTTAACTCTTGGAATCTCCCATGACTGGTGGCTTCACCGCTGGTGAACAGTGTCAGTGAGAACACTTATTCTGCTGGTAAGTTTTGTCAGCTCCCTGCTGATGAAAACCTTCCCAACTGGTGAACAGTGACCAGCCAGTAGCTCTTCTCATGCTGGTGAACAGTGTCAGCACGAGTCTTGTCAGTCGCTTGCTGGTGAGACTTCTCTCAACTGGTAAGTACATCTCATGCTGGTGAACAGTAGCCAGCATGAGTCTTGATCAGCTGCGACTTACAACTCAAAAGACCTAAACAGGACTTTACATTTGAGATCTAGAGCTATCTAGAGACAACTGACGCTGGTAGGACTTAGGATTTGATCCACCAAAACACCAAACTTAGGATCTAAACAAGTAGCTACTGGGGAGAGGAAACTTAGCCAAATTTCCCAACAATTTCCCCCTTTTTGGTGCGATCAAAGCCTATCCAGCGAGCACTCAGCTGATGAGGAAAGTTACAGAAAATTTCAGGGTTTTACAGAATAAGCCTATCAGATCTAAACCCATGAAACCACTTCCTCACATCAGCTCTAACTAAAATCTTCCCCCTCAAACAAAGAGGGATATTGCTCGTTTAAAATATGAGAATTGAGATCAGAGCAAAAAGATTTAAAGTGTGTGATACGAGTGCTGGTGCTGATTACACTGGAAGTGTAAGTTCAGCTGGTAAGTAAATACTTAGACAGTTTGTTGGATAATGAGGAATTGTCATCAACTTGTCAGTAATCAATCCATTAATATGTTGCAGTTACAAGTACAGGATAGAAAACTGACTAGTCTAGAGATACAAATACTTACCATAAAATGAAGAAGCTAGACTATGGCTGAGAAGATGATCCTGGTGATTGAGTTCTGCTGGTGAGCGACCTCAGGATCTCAGTGAGTGCTGCCATGTCTTGTCTGCTCTTCTCCCTTTCCTCAGCAGCTATCCTCCTCTCTTCTTCGGCAAGACGGGCTCTCTCAGCCTCAGCACGTGCTCGCGCACTTTCCCCCTCTTGGATCCGCGCCAAAAAGGAGGACACTCCAGCGGTGAATGACTCCATTTGTTGAGTCATCTCGGTTTGGAAGCTGGCGAAGCGCTGGTCCATCCTGGCATCAATGATTGCAAGAAGCTGCGCAGGGGGATGGATCTCGGAGATTGGCTGTGCTGATACTTCAAGGGAAGAGGAAGGGACATCAGTTGCGGAAGGAGCCGCTGCTAGTTCAGATGCAGTTGATATTTCCATCGGGGCTGGCTCCTCCGCTGGTGCTGCTGCTGGCTCCAAGACTGGTGCATCAGCTGCTGCTGACTCCTCGGCTGATACAGCAGCTGCTGGCTCTGCTACTGGCACCGCAGCTGGAGCTGGCTGGACTTCGTAAAAAACGGGTGGGGCTGTGAAATCCACCACTTGCCAGTCCATATGATCAGGGACGAGATCGCCCGAGACAATAGGAACAGGAGGGACGGCAAGGGTCAGCCACAAACCACTAGAGGGATCCTCCTCCACAATGTGGTCTACCAGCAAGGCGCAGGCAGCCATGTCGAACAGGATAGCATGGTAGGGAGGGATCCTCGGGAGGGTAACCAGCACTTTGAGGCGTCGGAGCGCGTACGTCAGCTGGTACCCCCGACTGGTGACTCGGAACTGGAGGAAAGGTAACTTGACCTTTTTCCGTGGCGGGAGGCCGGAGCTTCCGGTCAGCTGCCTATACTCTGCAATTTTCAGCAAGCGTCGCATGATCCTCCTTGTAGACAGCTGCTGGGGGTACTCAGGATCAGTGCCCATGAAAGCATTAGCCCACTCCTCCTCCGCTCTCCAGTAGCCAAGACCCAGCCTGGCATAGAGAACTGCCCGCTTCTCCACAGTCAGCAGGCGCTGGCATCTATCAAAAATCCGCCATCTCCGGAACTCCAGACATAGTTCCGGATCCACCCTCCAGAGTCTACGGTAGCTGGATATCATCTCGTCATTGACTGCATTTTCCACCTCCACCGTGATGTTCTCAGCATACTCATAGAGAGTGGAGTTGTAATATTCCACTGGCTGCAGGGGCAGGCACCAGTCAGTGATTCTGGAGGCATAGACCGACTGGTGTGGGAGTCCGCTGAAGGGTATGATGTTGAATGAAGATGGCTCTGGCACTCTTGAATTATGAAATGCCATCTCCCCGCGCTGCTCCCACCGGTGCACCCCTGTCACTCGAGCCTGGAAGGTATCCTCATCAACCAGTTGATGCTCTTGGATGCAGAGCATATAAGGGCGCCTTTCAGTTCGTGCACGCCTAGCTGGTGGTGTAGAGAATGCTGCTGGTCGCCCGGAAGATGATGTCGAGGCATCTGTGGATCGGGGGCGACTGGCAGGATGACGAGCCTTATCATCAATGTCTGGGAACAGATCCCTTGGCTCCATCCTCTGCACCATTGAGTGATGAACCACCTCCGCAGCTGGCTCCTGCTCTGGCTCCTCAGCCCTTGGTTCCTCTTCATCCTCGGATTCAGAACTGACATCCGAGAAGCTCGCCAGTTGTACCGGGGTGGTCGCCCGTTCTTGTTCTCCTCCACTGGCACCCCCTTGCGCGGCCAGTGAGTCTTCTGCAGCTCCTCCACTGGCTTCCCCTTGCGCAGCCAGTGGGACGTCCTCACCTCCACCAGTAGCTTCCTCTTTCTCCTGGTACTGGTCCACGATAGACATAATGTCTTCGTCAGCACCCATCACCAGCAGTTGTTCAAATGTTCCTTCAGGTAGGAGCTCGCCTGGTGGGGCTGGTGCTGGTCGGCCGGCACTTGAGATTTCGAGTGCTTTTCCTTTGCCCTTGGCCGCCAGTCTCATCTGCTCTGCCAGCTCTGCCTGGCGCCTGGCCTCTGTTTCTGCCTTGATTTTGGCAAACCTCTCATCCCTGGCTGCCAGCTCCGCCTCCCTCTTCTGCTGTTCGGCCAAGGCCTTCAGCCTTGCCTGGGCTTGCTTCCTCCTGACTATGGAGGCTTGCTGCTCCTTCTTCGCCTGCTCCACCAGCTTCTGAGCTCTGGTCTGGATTCGCTTCCTCTTGCGAGTCATCCTTTCGAGGGTCTCCTCCTCAGTCAGTCCCAAGACGGACTTCTTGACTGGGATGGAGATCTTCCCAGACTCAGGGTCATATGCAACAGCTGATGGTGGCTGCTGGTGCTGGGAGGTCTTAGGCTTCTTGTGGGATGGCTTCTTGGTGACTGGTACCAGTTGTACATCCCGTGGGTGGATACCAGTCGCCTCAGCCACCGCGCCTTCCATGGTGTCGAAAAGAGACTCCGTCTCCAGCTTCCGCTTCAGCTCTGCCCTTGCCTCCTCAGTCAGTGGGAGAGCCACGGCTGGCACTTGCTCTCCCAGGTCTTCTGTGTCCTCCTCAGAAACGACCTCAGCAGGGTCCACTGCTGACTTCCCTTTCAGCCTTCGTGGCTTCTTGTAATCTGGGTGAGGCAGCTTAGCCTTCGTGGCTGGTATGAAGTCGGAACCAACCAGCTGCTCCCCCTGATCCACGCCATCACCCAATTCCATCTCCAGGATGTGGCTGATCCTCAGCCCGAAGGATACGGCGTGGGCAAATCTCCCTTCCGTTGGCACGATGACGTTCCGCGCCACATTCTCCAGCAACCGGCCAAAGAAAAATTCGGCCCAGTTGCCCTGAATTCCATCCACCAGGGCACATATCACGGAGAACTTCCGCAGGCTCAACTCGGCGTACGAGCCGACTTCACATTGTAGCATGCGAACTACAATGTCGCACACCATCTGCCAGTACTCCTCCATCTCGGACTTCTTCATGCCAGTCCGGAAGGCGGTGACTTCTGGCTTCTTCCACTGCGCCCACCTCCTCCGGAATTCCGCCGTATCATCCTGAAGATACGTGGCCACATCTTCGCCTTCATTCCTCAGTCCGAAGAGATCGGCGAGGTATTCCGCAGTGACGGTGATCAAGTGACCAAAAACGGAAGTTGTGAAAGACTTCCTGTCGTCAGCTATCACGGCCCGAGCATAGAACTCGGCTACCATGTGTGGATGAAAAGTTTGGGGTGTCGCCGTCAGGTACTGTCGGAGATCTTCTCGGTCAATCATCTCCATCAGCTCCTCCCCGTAATTTTTCAGGGCCAATTTCGCATTCAGTATTTTCTCTTTCTGGACCTGAGCAGCCCTAACCTGCGCGTTTGAGAGCTGTCCCCTGGTCGCCGGCCTGTTCAACTGAACCAGTCGGGCGAATGGATATGTGTAATCGACATCTTCAATCTTCACTATGCCAGTATATGTTGGCATATGGGCTTCAGCGAGGGGTAGGTCTGGTGAACCAGGCTGGGATGATGTAGGTGTAGTTGGAGGGTTATCAGCTGGAGGTTGAGAAGATGATGCCATGACTTCAGAAATATTCAAGTTTCAGAAAATCTCAAGGGAAGATGAGAGAACTTTGAAAGGTAGGGTTCTGAAAGTAGGGAAACATAAAGGTTAACCCGAAGGAAGTGATCGGGTATTTATACTTGGGGCCATGCAAGATTAAACGACCGGGATGAATTCTCAGCAAGTCAGAATCTACGGTCATCAGCAGGCCCGGTTCCCTGTGCGACGTGCGCGGTCGTGCTGACGTGGGCTACGCCGTGGGGCTGACGTGGCACGCAGCAATTGGTGGCACCCAAGCGTCGGACTGCGCAGACACTGTGCACATTAAATGTGGCATTAAATGCCGCATTAAATTCTGAGGGCTGTACACGCAAGTTGGATTTGAACAATCCCGCCTTTTCTGATACAGCTGGGACTCAACTGGTCATCAGTAGTATAACTGGTCAACAGTTATATGCCAGTTGAATACTTCCCCCTATCAGTGTGGCCTCCTTACCAGTTGACAACTGGTACTTACGACTGGCACCCGAGTCAGTCGTAGGAAATCGCCAGTTGTCTGCTGACAACTCGAAGGATAAGAAAATTGAGAGCTTGGACTCAATTTTATTCCGCGTCATCTTCTCTTCAAGAAATCTACTTCTTATCATCGCTTGAAATTGAGAGCTGGGACCCAATTTCGCTTGAACTGATGGTTTACGCTGGCAAATTGAAATGAGAGCTGGGACTCATTTCCTTAGACAATTAAGGGAAAAGTTCCGCCTGTAGTAACCATCAGTGAGCTAGAGATACCACTTGAATGGAAACAACTAAGAGCTTGGACTTAGTCGTAATCAGCATCCTCCTGAAGACCAAGAACAGAATGAGAGCTGGGACTCATTCTTCCTCAACACTTGGGCCCGCATCAATCTCTAGAAGACCGAGTTTGATGCACAACTCCTTGAATCTTACTTCTGGTAGTGGCTTGGTGAAGATGTCAGCCAATTGATCTTCAGTTCTGATGTAGTCCACGCTGACATCCTACTTCTCGACATGATCACGTATGAAGTGATGTCGAATATCTATGTGCTTGGTTCTAGAATGGTGAACCGGATTCTTCGTGATGCACATAGCGCTGTTGTTGTCGCAATAGATTGGAACACAGCCAGTGTCCACTTCATAGTCCTCCAGTTGTTGCTTGATCCAAATAATTTGAGCACAGCAACTGGCAGCGGCAACATATTCAGCTTCAGTGGTAGATGTAGCAACTGAGTGCTGCTTCTTGCTAAACCAACTGATTAGCTTGTGTCCTAGAAACTGACACGTACCACTGGTACTCTTTCGATCTATACGGCATCCAGCAAAATCTGAATCTGAATATCCAATGAGTGTAAGTTCATCATTTCTGGGATACCAAATTCCAAGAGATTCAGTCCCCTTCAGATATTTCACTATCCTCTTTGCAGCTTCCATGTGTGACTTTTTCGGATTGGCTTGAAATCTGGCACACACTCCGACTGAGTACGAGATGTCGGGTCTGCTGGCTGTGAGATAGAGAAGTGATCCAATGATTCCTCGGTAGATGGTAGGATCAACTGATTCACCTTGCTCATCAAGAAATATTTGACAACTGGTGCTCATAGGTATTCTGAGAGACTTAGTTTTCTTTGGGCAATACTTCTGAATTAACTCCTTCGTATACTTTCGCTGGCTGATAAAAATTCCATCAGCTGACTGCTGGACCTGGAGTCCGAGAAAGTATGTTAACTTGCCCATCATACTCATCTGAAATGATGTCTGCATCAGTTGAGAAAACTTCTCGCAGAGAGTTATATTCCTTGATCCGAATATGATGTCATCAACATAGATCTGCACCATCAGCATGTCACCTCCATCCTTGAGAAGGAAAAGAGTTCTATCAATCTTCCCTTTCCGAAATCCATTGCTGATAAGGAATTGTGACAGCGTTTCGTACCAAGCCCTGGGCGCCTGTTTCAATCCATATAGGGCCTTTCTCAGCTTGTACACCTTGGTGCCAACTTCAAAGCCTGGAGGTTGCTCAACATAAACCTCCTCTTTTAGCTCGCCATTCAAGAAGGCGCACTTCACATCCATCTGGAATACTGTGAAGCCGTGATACGCTGCATACGCAAGGAACAGCCGTATCGCCTCCATTCTGGCAACTGGTGCGAAGGTCTCATCGAAATCGATCCCTTCACACTGCCTGTAACCTTTGGTGACTAAACGAGCTTTATTTCTGACCACGGTGCCATTCTCATCTCGCTTGTTCTTGAAAACCCACTTGGTGCCAATCACTGACTGATGTGATGGTCTCTCCACCAAGTCCCAAACATTATTGCGAGTGAATTCAGCAAGCTCCTCTTGCATGGCATTAATCCAATCAGCAGATTCGAGCGCAACTCCTATGGAAGTAGGTTCCATTTGAGAAATAAAGCAACTTAGGAGCGCACTGCCGTGTCGAGTCTTAACTGAACCTTCCGGATCACCAAGAATAGCATCAGTTGGGTGATCCCTCAGCCATCTGGGAGGACCAGCGACTGCTGGTGCCGGCTGTGAAATAGGTTCTGTCCTGATAACTGGTGCTTCCACATTTTCACCAGTCGGAGCTGGAACTGCAACTGGCAGTTGACCTTCACCAGTCGGAACTGGAATTTCAACTGGTGGTTGACCTTCGCCAGTCGGAACATCTTCCTCAGCTCCACTGTCTGACTGATTTCCCGAACCTTCACCAACGTTGTCAGTATCAGCTGGTATCTCCATTCCAGCTGGTTCATCGTTGTCTTCTGGCTCAAAGATTCCAGTCGGAATTCCCCCTTGATTTTTGCTAGATCCACTCAGGGAGATTGAGTGTAAGGTCTCAGCAATGACATTTGCATCACCGACCCTCTCAGGTTGCTGAAGGGCACCTGAGGGAACTGGTTGTGAAGATGATCCATTCATAGGTCTAGTCGAACCAGTTGGTTGAGCATCGGAAGAATTCCTGCCCAACTGGTCGCTGACATCCTCGACCTCAGGAACATCTTCAGCCAGTTGGCGTAAGGTCCTGCGCACTAAAGTAGCTTCATCAAAAACAACATTGCATGTTATTTCCACAAGCTGGGTAGTCTTGTTAAATACTCTATAGCCCTTGTGAGAGGGATGTCCATATCCGACGAACACACCCTCATCAGCCTTAGGCGAGAAAGCATTTAACTTCGACTTCCCATTATTATGGATATAACATGGTGAACCGAATGCACGAAGATGAGCTATAGAAGGCTTACGACCAAAATACACTTCGTAGGGAGTTTTCTGAAGTCTGTCGTTGATCCCGCTTCTATTCTGAGTGTAGCAGGCAGTCACCAACGCTTCTCCCCAGAAACTCTGTCCCAAGCCGGACTCTGCCAGCATGGATCGGACCGCTTCTTTCAGCGTCCTGTTCCTACGTTCTGCCAGTCCATTCTGCTGCGGTTGCCTTGGAGTAGATCTCTCATGCTTGATCCCGGCCTCCGCGCAAAAATCCATCAGCAGACTGTTGCAAAATTCAGTCCCATTGTCTGATCGAATTCGCTTTACCATAGCTTCTCTCTGTTTCTGAGCTTGGATGATCAATTCTGGAAGAATGATCTTCACCTCATCCTTGGTTCTGAGAAGCTTTACCCAGGTATAGCGCGAGTAGTCATCGACTACCACCAGCGAATATCGTCTTCCTCCAATGGTTTGCGGTGTTACTGGTCCAAACAGGTCCATGTGTAACAACTCGAGTACCTGACTGGTACTGGGGCAGACTGGCGACTGGTTCTTGAAGGACTTCCTAGTTTGTTTGCCTTGCTGGCAAGCTTTGCAAATTCCTTCCTTCTTGAACCCGCCCTTGGGAAGACCATCTACAAGATCATGCTTGGTTAGATAATTAATGGTTTTGAAATTTAGATGACTTAACCTTTTGTGCCACAGCCAGTTAGTTTCCATGGAACTGGTGGCTACAAAGCATGTATCAGTCTTCCCGCTTTGCCAGTCGACAACATAGAGACCTCCTTTCCTGACACCTTTCAGCTTGGTCTCGCCAGACTCTTCATTCTTGATCTGGCACCCTGATTTGTCAAACACAATGGTATAACCATTGTCGCACAGCTGACTGATGCTCAGGAGGTTGTGCTTCAGATTGGTGACAAGGGATACATTCACAATTCTGACATCATCCTTCTCGATGCAACCCTTGCTGATAACTCTGCCCTTGGAGTTATCACCGAATATGACTGGCGGTCCTCTGACCTTAGTGAGCTCAGAGAATAGGAACTCCTCACCAGTCATATGAGCCGAGCAACCACTATATATGATCCACTCGCTCGATCTCTGAAGCTGTGTTGCATGATCCTGTTCCTGCAAGAAAATGAAATTATTTAGGTCCCCGATCATCAGCGGGTCCTGCAGGGTTAGATCTCTGTATCATTCCTTTTAGAATCCAGACTTGAGTAATCTTCAGCTCGGTGTTACCCTTGCTGACATCACTTGTGGCCTTTCCCTTCCTTTTAAAATAATGCATGGATTTGTTTTTGGAAGGTGTGGCTGTGTGTGCGGTTCCTCTGGAAGTATTCTTCCTCTGAGGGTGTCGGAAATTTCTTTCCGACCGCTTGTGTTGCCTTGGTGGTCTCTGGAATTGTGGACCACGATGATTAGCCTTCCCAGCCCTTGCGAAAAGGTTTTGATTGGGCTCAGGCCTCCAATGGGTGTTCCTCCTATCGGGAGATATCCTTCTCTCAGTATTCCGCTGAGATTTGGATCCCTTGTAAGCATGCAGGCAACTGGCATACTTGTAAGGTTGGGCGTGGAATCTCTGGACAGCTGGTGCTGGCTGTCGGATTCCACTGGCAGCTGACGCTGACTTCCTTGCCTTAGAATAATTCGGCTTAGTCTGCTTCTTCGGGTATGCTGGCGTCCTGTCAGCAGAGGATCTTGCCAGTTGAGGATTTTGTCTTGATGACTCACCTATGTATCTGGACTTATGGTTCCTATGCTGATCAGCCACACGGGACTGACTGGTATTACCAGCTGGTGCTGATGCATTTACCAGTTTGCCCTTACCCTTACCTGTACTGATTCGTTCGGGCTGATTTATGCTCAAATCTTTTGTAAATCCCAACCCGGACTTATCAGAAGGCTTTCTCCAATGAGATAGAGCCTTTTCCAAATCCTTTGAGCCTTTGTTTAAAAAATTTATTCTATTTTCTTGCTCCAGAACGAGATCGTGAAAATTATCTCGCTCAGTTTTTGTAATTTGAAAATCTTGGAGCAACTCAAGGTGATTCTTTTTCAAAGTGGCTAGCTCTTCACTGACTGACCTCGATTTTTCAATCTCCTTGGTCAAAACAGAAATTTGATCTTTCAGTGAAGCATTTTCGCCAGCCAAGACATTCTTTATTTCATAAAATTTTAAAAATTCTTTTTGAAGAATGTCTATAGTGACAGATTCTGAGTCGGAGCAACGCAACTCAGAATCGTCTAAACAAATAGAAGGCATGATATGCATTGGGGAAGCTGATGATTGTACCTGATCATCAGCTGCAAGTGCCTCTTCACTGTCAGCACTTCCTTCAGCTGACTCCTCGCCAAAAGCTGCCATGAGTGCCAGTAGAGCTTCCTCTTCTGACTCCTCGTCTGACGCATACTCCCCATCATCATGGTCGGGTATGTCAGGCACTTCAGTCCTGGTCAGCATAGCCTTGGCAACGGCCTTGGAGGCGCGCTCTTCAAAGAGCTTCTTTAGCCTTTCCCGCTCATTTTTGTCCACCTGTGGACATTCAAACTTTAAATGATCAGGGGATTGGCACTGGTAGCAAGCACGGGGAGCTCTCTTGACGAATTTTCTGTCAGTTGAGCTCAGAGATACTCCCTGCTTTGACTTGGCTTTCTCCAGAAGGAAAGCCAGTCGTTTCATCTGTTGCTCAAGATCTGCGATAGAGCTCTCGCCGTCTTTTGAGTTAGATCCCGATGTGACTGGGATCTCTTTTGGCTGGTTGTGCTGGGCAGCAGATCTGTCAGCATGGAAGGGCTTCTTGTGCTTCCATTTGAAGTCCTTCTTGACGAAGTAAGCTTCGTCTTGAGCTTTGATGCTGGGGGATCCGATGTTCCGGATGGCCTCATTCTTGTTCACCATCTGGATGTCCCACTCGTGTGCCTGCAACTGAGCAAATAACTCCTTGGGAGTCATCTTGGACAGGTCCTTCTCCTTCAGAGCTGTGGTCTTCACGAACCAGTCCTCCTTGGGCATCTTGGACAGGATCTTGGCATTAAGATCTTCATTTGAATACTTCCTGTCCAGGGACTTTAGCTCGCTGACGATGGCGTTGAATCTCGCCTCCATCTCCTTGATGGTTTCTCCAGGCAGCATCTGGAAGGACTCATACTTGTCCACCGCAACCTGCAATTTGTTGCGTTTCATTTGATCAGTTTCTTGACATAGACTATCAAGATAATCCTATACTCCCTTGGCATTGTTGAACTGGAGTGCATCCTCCATCAATGACTCTGGAAGACATGCCAGGATCAGTTCATGAGCAATGGAATCCAACTGATTCCGCTTCCTGTCCTCAGCATTCCATTCGTCTTGGGGCTTTGGGATTACGGCAGCTGGACGATCTCCTAGCTGGTGCTGAATCTTGGTGATCTCAATCGGCCCTGTCTCTAGCACATCTTTCATCTCTGGATGAATGCTCTTTAGAGAGATAAGAGTCCTCTTTCGCCATGTATCATGCTTCACAGACTTGTAGTCGAGTAGCTTCGGAATATTCATCTTGATGTACCTGAGCTAATCAAACAGACAAGCAAAAAGAAGAGAGCGCAAGGAAACGTGGATCACGGTCCTAAGCGACTCAGATACGAACGGTCTATAAGAACCGTCCGCTCTGATACCACTTGTTGGTCCCGGATTATCAGGGTATAACTTGGCAGCGGAAA
>JAPKLW010003428.1:0-42163 GCA_026898455.1 Plectranthus barbatus
GTACTTGTAACTGCAACATATTAAATGGATTGATTACTGACAAGTTGATGACAATTCCTCATTGTCCAACAAATTGTCTAAGTATTTACTTACCAGCTGAACTTACACTTCCAGTGTAATCAGCACCAGCACTCGTATCACACACTTTAAATCTTTTTGCTCTGATCTCAATTCTCATATTTTAAACGAGCAATATCCCTCTTTGTTTGAGGGGGAAGATTTTAGTTAGAGCTGATGTGAGGAAGTGGTTTCATGGGTTTAGATCTGATAGGTTTATTTTGTAAAACCCTGAAATACTTTGTAACTTTCCTCATCAGCTGAGTGCTCGCTGGTTAGGCTTTGATCGCACCAAAAAAGGGGAAATTGTTGGGAATTTGGCTAAGTTTCCTCTCCCCAGTAGCTACTTGTTTAGATTCTAGTTTGGTGTTTTGGTGGATCAAATCCTAAGTCCTACCAGCGTCAGTTTGTCTCTAGAATAGCTCTAGTCTCAAATGTAAAGTCCTGTTTAGGTCTTTTGAGTTGTAAGTCGCAGCTGATCAAGACTCATGCTGACACTATTCATCAGCATGAGATGTACTCACCAGTTGAGAGAAGTCTCACCAGCAAGCGACTGACAAGACTCGTGCTGACACTGTTCATCAGCATGAGAAGAGCTAATGACTGGCTACTGTTCACCAGTTGGGAAGGATTTCACCAGCAGGCGGCTGACAAATCCTACTAGCAGAATGTGTTCTCACTGACACTGTTCACCAGCGGTGAAGCCACCAGTCATGGGAGATTCCAAGAGTTAACATCAGACATATTGGTAGACTTAGATTGTGCCAACGCAAGTCACCAGCAGAGACTGCCAGCACAAGATCACCAGAATGTTCTACCAGTCGGATGTTACCAGCAGAATTCAAGATTCGCTCTCCTAGAGTCTTAGAGACAAAAAGAAGATTCGTCTGAGGAATAAACTGACAAAGTATGACTTAAGGGAGGATACCTTAAAGTCTATCAGTTCAAGACACCAGTTCCGATTCCTCGTACTGACGAATAGTGCCGTTCTGACATAAAGAGATCAATGTCAGATAAAGTGGACAAAAGCATGGCGCTTTCCGGAAATTCCTACCTGCCGCCTGCTGAAGGACATGCGACGACAGAGACCTTTTCCGGATGAGTCCAAACGGCTAGAAATTTGAATGGGATCCTGCGTCTATAAATAGGTCGGAGCTACCAACATTTAAGACGCTTGCACACTTGCTCCATCAACATTCAATACTCTCGCTCAACTACCGAAAGTCAGAAACTTTATTGCAAGCAAGCAAAACACTTTTGAGGCCTTTCTAAAGGCTATCCGTGTGTTGATTTATCAAACACGAGACTTCAAGCTTCCAGCTTGTAAGTTACTGATCTCTTTGGTGATCTTTCTCTTCCGAGGAAGTTCACAGCAGCTCTTGTGCCAGCCAGCACTTGAGTTATTACGGGCTTTTTGCCGTATTGAGAAGACACGTTCTTGGGAGAACTAAACACCCACGCAGTCAGCTAAGGAGGTTGAAGTGACGTGCTCGCACTCCAACAGCTGATCAGAGTTGAAGAAGGACAAGGCCGGGAGCGGTTGATCTAGTGAACTGGTGGACGAGGCATTCACCAGCTAGAGATAGATCGTAGGACGCTTGTACCCGATTACTCTTAGTGAAATTTCCAGTGCTACGACTGGAGAGTGGACGTAGATCAGTTGATCGAACCACTATAAATCCTTTGTCATTTATCAGCTTTCTGCATTTCATACTGATTTAAAACCCAGCACCCAAGTGCTGGTGTATATCTGAAAACTGATATAACTGTGCAAACAAGGCTAAAAACATTCTAAGTCTTGAGCTATCAGCTGACGAGCCAGTCGCCAGTCAGCTGAGTACTCAGAGTGCCAGTTGACTTACCAGCTGACAAGGTCCCAGTCAGCTGAGTAACCAGCAGAGCGCAAGAAACGAATTAACACAGTTTCCGCTGCCAAGTTATACCCTGATAATCCGGGACCAACATGTTGGGTTACCTCCCAACCAGTGTTTGGTTTTATGTTACTAGCTCGACAATACCTGTGCCTTCAAGGACGGTTCAAGTAGTACTTCTCCACCGCTTTAATTTGAAGTGGTGTGAAGTATGGTTTCAGGTTCTGTCCGTTCACCTTGAAACTCTTCCCATCTTGGCCAGCTAGTTCAACTACACCGTTCATAAATTGGCAGATCACGATTTATGGTCCGGCCCACTTTGATTGTAACTTACCGGGCATGAATCGGAGACGGGATTTAAAGAGAAGAACTTTGTCACCTGAATGGAAAATATGTGAGTGAATCCTTTTGTCGTGGAACCTCTTTGCCCTATTCTTGTAGATGACATTGTTCTCGTAAGCTTCGTCTTGGAAGTCTTCTAATTCATTCAATGCCATGGCGCACTCTTCTGCGGCTATCCTCCAATCTAGGTTAAGTTCTTTTACTGCTCTCCAAGCCTTGTGCTCCATCTCCACCGACAAGTGACAGGACTTCCCGAAGATCAGCTGATAGGGTGACGTCCCAATTGGTATTTTGTAGGCGGTGCGGTATGCCCATAATGCATCATCAAGCACTGCTGCCCACTCCTTTCTTTGCTTCACCGTCTTCTCTAAGATTTGCTTGATTTCTCGGTTGGACGGCTCTGTCAGCCCATTCCCTTGTGGATGATATGGAGTGGTGACTCGGTGTTTGACTCCGTATCTGGCGAGAAGGGTAGCAAGCCATTTGTTACAGAAGTGGGATCCCCCATCGCTTACCAAGGCTCTTGGTGTCCCAAATCGCGTTATCAGTTTTTGTAGGAACTTGATGACTACCTTGGAGTCATTTGTGACTGTTGGAGTATCCTCGACCCATCGTGATACGTAGTCCACTGCCAAGAGGATGTATGAGAGCCCTTGAGATGGTGGAAAGGGTCCCATGAAGTCGATCGCCCAAACATCAAAGATCTCGACTTCAATGACCGGTGTTTGTGGCATTTTGTTCCTTCGTGAGATGTTGCCGGTCCTCTGGCAGCGATCACACCCTGTTATCCATCCGCGGCAGATCTCGTAGATGGATGGCCAGTAGAATCCGCTGGCAAGGATTTTGAATGCGTTCTGGTTGGCTGAGTGATGGCCACCACTAGGAGATGAGTGGCAGGCTTCGAAGATTTGTTGCCACTCGGACTGAGGCACACAGTTCCGGATGACGCCATCAGCACATCTACGCCATAAGTAGGGATCCTCCCAGTAATAAAATCTGACATCATGCAGAAACTTCTTCCTAGCATATGGAGAGGAGTCCGGAGGGAGAACACCGCCAACCAAGTAGTTGGCGAAATCTGCATACCAGGGTGTCTTGGAATCGTACATCTTTTTCAATTCCCTAGCGATGCAGATCTGTTCGTCAGGGAATGTTTCCCGGATCATCATCTGCTGATCATCCCCTTCGACCAGTTGCTCGAGTCTTGAGAGGTGGTCTGCGATCACATTCTCGCTCCCTTTCCTGTCCTTGATCTCCAAGTCAAACTTTTGTAGTAGTAGTATCCACCGGATCAGCCTAGGCTTGGCATCTTGCTTTGCGAACAGATATCTGATGGCTGCATGGTCGGTGAAAATGGTTGTCTTTGAACCTATCAGATATGGTCGGAACTTGTCGAAGGCATAGACAACTGCGAGCATTTCTTTCTCTGTGGTGGTGTAGTTGCATTGGGCTGGATTCATGCTCTTGCTGGCGTACTGAATTACATGGAAAAGCCATCCTTTTAATTGCCCCAATACTGCCCCAACAACGTAATCACTAGCGTCGCACATCAATGTGAAGGGCTCATCCCAGTCTGGTGATATCAGGATTGGTGTTGTTACCAGTGCCTCCTTCAATTTCTCGAAGGCTTTCACACAATCGTCATCAAACACGAAGGAGACGTCCTTCTCCATAAGGTTGCATAGAGGCCGGGAGATCTTTGAGAAGTCCTTGATGAACCTCCTATAGAATCCGGCGTGGCCTAGGAAACTTCGAACAGCCTTAACATTTGTTGGCGGTGGCATTTTTTCAATGGCAATGACTTTGGCTCGATCCACTTCTAGTCCCTCGGCTGATACTCTATGTCCCAACACAATCCCCTCTCACACCATGAAGTGGCATTTCTCCCAATTGAGGCATAGGTTTGTCTCGGTGCATCTCTCAAGTACAGTAGCCAAATTCTACAGACAAATATCGAATGAGCTACCAAAAACTGAGAAATCATCCATGAATACCTCCATGATATCTTCGATCAGATCGTGGAAGATTGCCATCATGCATCTTTGGAAGGTAGCCGGTGCATTGCATAATCCGAATGGCATCTGGCGGTAGGCGAACACTCCATAAGGACAGGTGAATGCTGTCTTGTGTTGATCTTCAGGTGCCGCAACTATCTGGTTGTACCCTGAGTAAGCATCAAGAAAACAGTAGAAAGGGTAACCAGATAATTTATCAAGCATTTGATCGATGAAGGGTAGGGGAAAATGATCCTTGCACATGGCGGTGTTCAAGGCTCGGTAGTCGATGCAGAACCGCCATCCTGTGACTGGTCTTGTTGTAACTTCCTCTCCATCGTCGTTCTTCACAATCTGCATCCCCCCTTTCTTGGCTACTACTTGTGTAGGCCCCACCCATTTACTGTCGGAGATTGGGTAGATCATACTGTGGTCAAGGAGTTTGAGGACCTCCTTCTTTACAACTTCTTGCATGATTGGGTTCAATCGTCGATGTGCTTGTCTCTTTGGCTTGGCTTCTTCTTCAAGGATGATTTTATGCATGCACAGCAAAGGGCTGATTCCTTTGATATCCCCCAAGGTCCATCCGATGGCGGAATTGTATTTCCGCAGGACTCGCAGCAGTTTCTCCAACTCCCCCTGTGTAAGATAAGCAGAAACAATGACAGGGTAAGTATTATCAGAGCCTGGGAATGCGTACCTGAGATGTGCTGGAAGTGTCTTGAGTTCCAGAACTGGTGGGTCAGAGCTGGAGCACGGCTGTTTCAGGTTGCCGTCATTCGACGGAGACCCTCCGTCGATCGTCGTGCTGTTTGCTGCGGCCTCAATCGATGCTGCAGTGGCATCGATCGACGGGGGCTTGTTTTCCATCTTTTCTGGGTTGTTCTGGCTGTATCGATCAGGCAGTGGCTCTCTTTTGATTTCTTTTTCCCGAGTTATTTCCTCAAACACATCCAGCTCCACGACCAGATCCATGATTTCCTCGGTTGCTTCGTCCAGATTTGTTGACGAGAACAGAGAATGTTGCAAGCAGTTTTCCAGGAAGTCGGGTTCGCTTTTGAGGGAGGTGAATGGAGAAGACATTACCGGGCTGAAGCAGTTGATCATGTGGCATTCTTCTGTGTAGCTCCCATCATTGTGCTTCTGCATTGCCTTGTAGATCGAGAATGTCACCGACTCATTATTCACCCTGAATGTGAGTTTTTCGTCTCGAATATCGATCAATGCTCCTCCGATCTTCAGGAATGGTCTTCCAAGGATTAGGGGAATGTTGCGATCCTCTTCCATATCGAGCACCACAAAATCGGCTGGAATAATGAAGTCTTTCACCTTCACCAGCACATCTTCCACAATGCCTTTTGGATAAGTGACTGATCGATCGGCCATCTGAAGCGAGATTGTTGTGGGCTTGATACTTCCGATCTTCAACCGCTTGAAGATTGACAATGGCATCAGGTTGATTGAAGCACCAGAATCGCAGAGGACTTTCCCAAAGGTCTCCCCTCCGATGACACAGGAGATTGTGAAGGAGCCTGGGTCTTCCCTTTTGATCGGCATCTTCTTTTGAATGATGGCACTGCATTCTTCGAAGAGGTTGACCGTCTCATGCTCCAAGAAGGGTCGTTTCTGAGAGACCATATCTTTCAGGAACTTGATGTACCCGGGCATCTCTTGCAAGGCTTCGACCAATGGGATGTTGATGTGCACCTTCTTCATTGTCTCCAGAAAACGTGCATACCTTTCGTTCATCTTGGTCTTGGCAAACCGCTGCGAAAATGGCAGAGGCGGTTTCTTCGGGGGTGGAGTAGGAGCAGGCGTCGATTGATGTGAATTCGCGTCGATCGACGGGGATTTTGATGCTTCGTCGATCGATGGGGGCCTCTCATCGGTCGACGGGACTTCGTCTGCGCTGCCCTCTTTGTCTTGCTCGATTTCTCCTTTATCTCGGGTATTTGTTCCTGCTTGCGTTGGCCCTTCATAAGACTTACCCCCTCGCAGGGTTATGGCGTTCACCTGGTTCCTCTGATTCTGGTTCTTGGGGTTGACCTGAGTGTTGCTCGGGAGTTGTCCCGGCTTGTGTTTCGTCCCAAGGGCATCGGCGATCTGGCTGACTTGATTTTCAATGATCTGCACATGCTTCTGCACCTGGTCAACCTTGGTGTTCACCCCTGATATTTCTTGTTTGAGCTTGGCTACCATATCGGTGGAGCCTTCCATGAACTTAGCCAAAATTTCCTCGAGATTTGGCTTCTTCTTTTCCACTATCTCCCCATTCTGTACGGCGAATCCTCGTGGTGGTTGCTCTGCAGCTTGAGGGTTTGCGTAGGAGAATCCAAGGTGATTCCTCGCATGATTAAAGGTATAAGGCTGATGATGCTGCTGATTGTGTTGCTGTAATTCTCCTCGGTAATTGTTTTGATAGCCGCCCCTTTGGATAAAATTTACCTCAACATTGTCCCCCTCAGTTGGAGCTTGTGTCACCTCGATAGCAGTGACTGCTTTCTCGTGCTTTAGGGTTGCGAATTCTTCCTTTAGCTTCTTCAGCTCAGTTGCCAGATCAGGTTGTTCGGTGGCTTTCTCCACTACTTTCTCGATTGCTTTCACAGGCTGAGTTCGGCATGAGGACCATCTTTGAGTGTTGTTAGCCATCTTTTGGAAGAATTCCATGGCCTTCTTTCCGCTCTTTGTCATGACGGAGTCTCCAAGTGTGGTGTCTACCAACTTGACGGTCTTTTCATTGAGCCTTTCATAAAAGGCCTCTGCTTGTTCTCCTGACGAAAAACCATGACCGGGGCATGATCTCAGTAATTCTTTGAATCGATCCCACGTCTCACTGAAGCTTTCATCGGGTCGTTGAGCGAACCTGATGATTTCTTTTCTTCGCTGCCTGATGACATTTGGAGGGAAAAAGTCCTCCAAGAACTTATTCCTCAGTTCAGTCCACGTGCTTATGCTCCCCTTGTCTAGTGCAGTGAACCATGATTGTGCCTTATCCCGCAGAGAGAATGCGAACAGACGCATTCGGATGGCACTCTTGCTGACTCCTCCGATTTTGACAGTGTTGCTCAGCATAATGAACTTATCCAGCTATGCATAAGGATCTTCAGCTGGTCTTCCTCCAAATTGGTTTTGCTGCACCATCTGTACCAACCCGGTCTTCAGTTCAAAATTATTAGCATTGATGCCAATCCTGAAATTTGTTTCCTTGAACCGAGGTTTATACCGGTTCTGCATGGCCTCCTCTTCTTCCTCATCGTCAGACTCCCCTGGCGGATCCTGGTTGTCATCCTCACCATTGTCGGGATTGTCATCGAACAGTGGGTTATGGCGCATATCCCTTCCCTTTGGATTATTCCTCTCGAGGTCTCTCTCCAGGTTGAACTGTTGGATCTGTGCCCTCATAGCTTGAACTTCCTGGAGAAGCACAGCTTGCTCCTCTACAGTTAGCATCGGTGGTTGCTGTTGGATAATTGGTGGTTGTTCGTCCATTGCTTGACTGCTTGAGCTTTCCTGAGTACGCTTATTCTTTCGGATCTTTCTGCAAGTGGCTTCAATATCCGGGTAATAATATAGCGGGTCCTTTCCTCTGGCTCGTATACTAATGCACTACCTGTACAGCAAATGAGGTAGTGAAGTAAGACTGAAAATAAACAGAACGAACTGAAATACAAAAAACCGAAAATCTAAAAACAAGTACAGGGTCGATCGACGAAAGTGCGTGTCGATCGACGAGAAGGAAAAGATGGCGTCGATCGACGAGATTAAGCGTCGATCGACGTGAATTACGAAAATATGGAAAATTAAAGGAAAATACAGAAATTACAGCCTAAATCAGTACTTTAATCACAGATTTAATAGTAAGATTAATTCTGTTCACTCCCCGACAACGGCGCCAAAATTTGATCGCTAAATTATTTAACAAGAAGCTCCTTCATCTCCTGGTTTTGGAACTGCATCCTGGACTGCTTCTGAAGTCTGAGCAATAGCTAGGTCCTCCTTGGTCGATGATTTCTTGGCGTCATCATAATGAGCTTCCTTGGATTCAGCTAGATCTTCTTCCAGAATAGCATCATATTCTTCTGGGGGCTTCTCTTCATCTGAATCATCTAATTGTGTATTCCTTAAAGCCTCAGCAATGGCACTTGCATCATCGGCCTTCTCGACTGTTTGGAGTTCAGACGATGGAGCTGGAGTCTCAGGTATATCACTCATAGATCTAGTCGGAAGAACTTTCTAATCATTATCAAGATTACTTTTGGGTTCCTCATTGACATCATTGATCTCATGATTTCCTAGACTCAGTTCTTGTAGAGTCCTGTGCACTAGAGTAGCATCATCAGAAACAACATGACATGTTATTTCTACAAGCTGGGTTGTCTTGTTAAGTACCCTGTATCCCTTGTATGATAGATATCCAAGGAACACACCTTCATCAGCCTTAGGGCTAAAGGTACTCAACTTAAACTTCCCATTATTGTGAATATAACATGGAGAACCGAAAGCATGAAGATAAGCTATAGAAGGCTTACGACCATTGTAGATTTCGTAGGGAGTTTTGTGAAGCCGCGTGTTGAATGCACTTCTATTTTGTGTGTAGCATGCTGTCATCAAGACTTCTCCCCAGTATCCTTTGGCAATGCCAGTTTCAGCCATCATAGTTCTCACTGCTTCTTTGAGAGTTCTGTTCCTTCGCTCTGCGAGTCCATTCTGTTGAGGAGTTCTTGGAGCAGACTTCTCATAACCAATTCCTAGCTCAGTGCAGAAATCCATTAAAGGTCTATTGCAGAATTCGGTTCCATTATCTGACCTTATCCTCTTCACTTTTAACCCTTTTTCGTTTTGAAGACGATTGATCAGTTCTGGTAGATGAATCTTGACTTCATCCTTGGACTTGAGCAGTACCACCCATGTATACTTTGAGTAGTCATCAACGACTACCAATGTATATTTTCTTTTTCCAATTGTGGGTGGGGTTACTGGGCCAAACAGATCCATATGAAGCAGCTCTAGTATCCTCTCTGTGCTTGCTGTTACTGGCCTGATCTTGAAGGAGGCTTTCGTCTGCTTCCCAAACTGACACGCTTTGCAAACTCCTTCTTTATGAAGCTTCTTATCTGGCAGTCCTTCAACTAATTTGTGCTTTGCCAGATGTTAGATCGAATTGAAGTTTGAATGACTAAGTCTCTTGTGCCATAGCCAGTTGATAGCTTCTGAGGAGTTGATTGCTATGAGGCATGTGCCCTTTATTCCACTAGTCCAATCTACATTGTAGAGGCCTCCTCTTCTGATTCCTCTGATTATGATCTTGCCCGACTCCTTGTCTATTATTTGACATTCTAATTTTTCAAATCTGACAATGCAGCCACTTTCGCTCAAGTGACTTATGCTTAGGAGATTGTGCTTCAAATTCGTGACCAAGGATATGTTCTGAATAATTATCCCATTGTGCTCCACGTATCCTATCCCAATCACTTGACCCGTGGCCTTGTTTCCGAAGCTGACAGTTACTCCTTCATATATCTCCAGGTATTTGATTAATCATCTTTCTCCTGTCATGTGGGCCGAGCATCCGCTATCTAATATCCAAGTTCTTGTCTTTTCCAGTGGATTCCTACTCTGCAACACAGAAGAAATTATTTAAGTCCCCGTATCCTTTTGGGTCCTACAGGGTTAGTCTTGTGAATCCATCCTTTTGGTATCCACACTTGTTTTACTTTCACAGTTTGTGAAACTAAATTGCCTTTCTGGTTATGATTAACCTTATTTCTGAGAGAGTGTGTGCTGTGTGGATGCATGCCTTTTAGGTGAGTAACTGGTGAACTCTTCCTGAACTGACTGTTCTGGAAGGAGTTTTTAGAAACTCTTTTAAGGTGTGTAGCCATCATAGTCCATTGATTTAGAAAATGATTTGACTCTGGCCTCAAATAGGTGTTCCCCCTATTTGGTTGAAGGGTATGAAAAGTAATAGTTCTATCACACCTTCTCGGATTGAAGTCCGATTTTCGAACAGACTTCCTTGCAACATGTGCATGTTGCTCAGTTGTTCTTGTTGGTAAAACTGGAGTCCTTGCGTAGGAGACATTATGCTTATCCTGTTTTGAGAAATGGTCGGTTTTCCTCATGACAGTCTGCTTGTCCAGTTTTCTTACTGGATTTGCATTCTGTCGAGATGTCAGTTCAGTTTTTGACCCTGAATTGGTCTTAACATTTTGATTCACTGGTCTTGTGGAAACTGCCTTTCCCTTATCCAACGAAGTACCTAAATTGAGTCTTGCTTTGACAAAGCCTAAATGAATTTTCTCAGTTCTTAAGGTGGGATTGTGATTGTTCAAGACTTCCTCCTTATTTTGATATTCAATATATCCAAGTCCAAATTTATCGGATGGAGGTCTTTGAACACTCAGAATCTCACTTAGAATCTTTGAGCTTCTTTTAAAAGAACTGATACATTCAGTATTCTCAAGTTTCTTTAGAGAATCACGTTCTTTGGTTACATTTTCAAAATATTTGAACAATTTTACATGCTTTTCACTTATATAATTTAATTCTACACTAAGTGATTTATTTCTTTCTATTTCATCTGTTAAAGTTGAAATTTCTGATTTTACTGAGGCATTTTCACTAATTAGTGTGTCTTTTATTTCATGAAATTTTTCAAATTCTTTGATAATTTTCTCTAAAGTAATATCTTCTGAGCTAGAACAACATGTTTTAGAGAGTGTATCAAAACATAAGGAAACACTAGGTGTGGGTAGATTAGTTGTTACCATGATTTCGTGATTTGAGGCGCTATCTTCGTCGTCGGTAACATCTCCATTTATGGCTACCATGAAGGCAAGCAATGCTTCCTCATCCTTCTCATCTTCAGATGTGTAGTATTGATCATCATGGTCTGGTACATCTGGTACTTCTGTTTTGGTGAGCATCGCTTGGGCAACAGCTCTGGATGCTCTCTTCTCGAACAGTTTCTTTAATATGTCTCTCTCCTCCTGAGAGACTTGAGGGCATTCATACTTCAGGTGGTCAGGGGAATTGCACTCGTAGCACGTGCGTGGTTCTCTCTTGATGAACCTCTGCTCGCCCGATTGTCCTTCCTTTTCCTTGCCTTTAGCTTTCTCAAGAAGTGCAGTCAGGTTCTTTAACTGCTCTTCTAGTTTGGCAAATGACAGTTCAGTTTCTGTTTTCTGAACTGTGTTGGAGGTAGCTGGTGAGGATTAATGGGCCGTTTTCTTGAAGGTAAACTGGCCTTTTTGAACGCCTTTGGAAGTCTCTTTTGACGAAGAATGTTGCATCGACATTGGTTGCTGAGTTTGGAGTTCGAGCAGCTTCATTTCTGTTCACCATCTGGCTATCCCATTCATGGGCTTGAAGTTCATCGAACAATTATTTGGTGGTCATTTTTTAGAGATCCATGGCCTTTAGACTGGTGGTTTTAACAAACCAGTCTTCCTTTGGTAGTCTTGACAGAATTTTAGCATTCAAGTCTGCAACTTTTTCTTCTCTTCCAAGATTCTTCATTTCACTGACGATTGTGTTAAATCTTGCCGCCATCGATTTGATTGATTCGCCGGGTAGCATCTGAAATGATTCATATTTCTCCACGGATATTTGCTTCTTATTGCACTTCATCGTTTTTGTTTCTTTCGTAAGATTGTTAATCCAGTTCCACAGATCCTTGGCAGAGTTGTTCTCCACCGCTGCGTCTTGAAGGGCTTCTGGAAGGCTTGCTATTAGCATCTCCTGTGTGATGAAATTGACTTGGTGACATTTCTTGTCTTCAATTGTCCAATCCTCCTTTAACTTGTCTATGTAATCGACACTGCCTTATTGATCTGCTATCGCAAGGATAACTTTGGGTATCTGAATCTTCAGAGGTCCGTTTTCCAGGACTTCATCCATCTCTGGATGTTGAGCTCTTAGTTGAAGAATACACTTCTTCTTCCATATTTCAAACCTCTCTGGGTTATATTTGGGAAGAGTAGGATAATTCATCATCTTCTAATATTAATTTGTTCGCTAAAAACACACTAGATAAACCCAGTTAGAGTGTAAGGAGATATGGATCCGGTCTTAAGCGACGCAAAACAGGACAGACTAGAAACACCAACCTGCGCTGATACCACTTGTTGGTCCCAGATCAGATTATGAATAATGTGCAGCGGAAGTAATTACACTCTAATTGTGAGTAAATCAAGTTTCAGTGACAACCTATAAATAACAGTTTTAAGTTTAAAACTCAGTTTTAGTTAGGTCAGCAGATTAGTTATCAGTTTTACAGTTCAAACAGTTAGACAGTTTATACGCTTCAATACTTACACAGTAAGTATTGGAGGTTTCAAAGGATCTATGGAAACTGAATGATGCGAGAAGTAAAAGAAAACTGTAAACAACACAAGATAGTTCAGAGCCTTAAGTCCTACGTCCACTCTTCGGATATCAGATTCGGTAATTCACTAAGTTATGAAGTTACACTCCTCACGATCTATAGCCATCTGCAGCAGAAACCTGTGTCCACAGCAAGGTGGATCACTCGCCCAGGTAGTTGCACTTCACTCCTTCTTCAGTCCGTCGAAGGCTCTGCGTCTTCTCTGTGGACTGGCTCGAAGTTGGACTGAGGACAAACCTCCCTTTTCCTTCTTCGGTAGGTTGGATGATTATGTTCTTCCCAGAACGTCGACTGGTTGGCGGCAGCCCGTAATAACCTGTTATTCCTTTGCAAAGATCAGGCTGTTGTGTTCTTACGTAGACAGTAAGAACACCAAGATACTAGATTAAGTATGTTGACTTAATCCTAGTATTGCAACATCTCGCAGCAAATCTCCTTAGACTCCGTAGCTATGAATGCAATGAGCTCAATAAATGAACTACGGGAGCTATGTCTTCTCTCTTGAAGGCACTTGAACTGTGAGAGACAATGAATGTGTTGGAGATTCAAATTAGCGTGTATAATCAAATGAGCGGAGTGGCAAAGGTTCTCAAGTCTCTGTGGTTCCTGCTATTTATAGGTGAAACACTAGAAACTAGCTGGTAGAGACATTGGAGATGATGTACAATCATAATTCGTGCTCTTCTGAAAAGTCGCTCGTCCTTCTGCTTTTTCTGCTACAATCGTACTGCTTTTCAGAGCAGTTGTACTTGTGTGTCAGACGCCGCCGAACGTTGTATGCCATTCGCAGCTTAGTATAAGTCTGATCCTTTATCATTCACTTCTTGGTGATCCCTTGCTACTTTGTTCGACATCTTTTCGTGTACGCATTCCAGTATGCGAAACTGTCTTGTTCGTGAAACTGTTAGTTCATCTTGACAGTTTCCGTGTGACAACTATGTCCACAGTTTTTGCGACCTTGCTCTGCTCGTCTTCATCTTCTTTGTCAAGACAGTTTTTGCCTGGTTGGTCTCTCCTCCAAAACTGTTCCACAGTTTTGTTGACTTCCTTCTTCCTAGACTATTACAACACGAATATCCTGTACAAGGATTACATGAGGTAATAACTCTAAGTCCTAGACTTTGATATGCAGATTTGACACATCAAAACATCAAACTAAGGTAGGATTTCTTCATCAATACCTAACAGGAATGTTTGGCTCATTAAAACAATATATAATGAATGAATTACTAACAATAATTTCTAACAAGTTCACTTCGTTAATTAGAATCTTATTTTGGTTAGTTGTGTATCAACACATTTTTGTGAGAATTTTATTTTTAAATATGTAATATTTTTATTTTGGTAGAAATTTATAAATACATAGGAAGATATGTAAATATAATTTATAGATGTAAGATTTGTAAAAATATTTATTTCCACTTCACGTAAATCAGTTTCTGGTACAACATTATATAGGAAAATACCATATCTACAAAGAGAGAAAAACTAGGAACTAAGATAAATACAAAAAGATATGAAAATCTCTAAAATAATATCTAACACCCCCCCCCTCAAGCTTGGCCATGGACGAATCGGAAACGCGAAGCTTGGATCGTAGAAATTCAAACGCATCTCGCAGTAAACTCTTCGTAAAGATATCAACAATCTGGTCTTTCGAAGGTACAAAACTTGTGACTATTTAACGGGATTCAACCAACTCTCTAACAAAATGGTAGTCAATGTCAATATGTTTGGCAAGATTATGAGAGACCGAATTTTGGGTGAGAAAGATAGCGCTCGCATTATCTGAAAGAAGTCAAGGGACTGCAGCAGGTAACACATGAAGATCACGAAGAATGTTAACAACCCACAAGATCTCTGAGGTTATATTAGCAATTGCGCGATATTCTGATTCGCAACTCGATCGAGCAACAGTCAGTTGCTCTTTATCACTCCAAAAAATGAGGTTTGGTCCAAGAAAAATTGAATACCCATATGTTGAGCGACGTATGTCGATGCAGCGTGCCCAATCCGTGTCGGAGTATCCAAGAATGAAGCTCGCTTCGGCCGTGAAGGATAGACCATAGCCTATGGTCCCTTTAACATATTGAAGAATTCTCTTTACTGCTTGAAAGTGGTCGATTGTGGCTTCTTGAAGGAATTGATTGATTGAGTGTACGGAGTAAGCAAGGTCGGGGCGAGTAATTGTCAAATACTGCAGCGCACCAACGAGTGATCTATAGAGAGTAGGTTCGTGGAACTGATCCCCATCTTTGGTGAAGGTTATTCCAAGCGCTAGAGGAGTAGCAACCGATTTAAGTCGAGAAGTTCAGTGCGCTTTAGTATATCGTGGGCATATTTGCTTTGACACATAAACAAACCATGAGCAGGATAAGAAACTTCAAGGCTCAGAAAATATCCTAGCTTGCCCATGCCCATGCCCTTTGTCGCAAATTCCTGATGCAAGTGGGATAGGAGAGTGGACAAAGCGCTCGAGTTGTTCCCAGTAATGACTATGTTGTCAACGTAGACCAAAAGGTAGATAAGTACGTGCTTCTTTGTGAAGACAAATAAAGACGTATCGGTTGACCTACATAGAAAGTCAAGAGAAATAAGAAAATCGCGGAAGCGATGATACCAAGCAAGAGGAGCTTGCTTGAGTCCATAGATAGCCTTTTGCAAACGACATGTATGATCAAGATAGCGAGAATCGATAAAGCCAGGAGGTTGTTTCATGTATACCGGTGATGAAAGAACGCAATTCAGAAAAGCATTCTTGACGTCCAACTGATGTAGCGGCCATGATTTCATAACTGCAATAGAAAGAACAATCCGAATAGTGGATGCCTTTACTACCGGACTGAAAGTGTGGGTAAAATCAAAACCTGGAACTTGACTGAAACCTTGAGCTACTAGTCGTGCTTTGTAGCGATCCACCGATCCATCTGCAAGCAACTTCGTGCGAAATACCCACTTTGAGCCGACAATATTTGTGGAATAAGGACGAGAAACTCGCGTCCATGTTTTGTTGGAATTGAGGGCTGCCATTTCATCTTTCATTGCTTGAACCTACTCCTGAATTTTGAGCACCGTCTTGATGCTGCGAGGCTCAGGAATAGCAGCAAAGGCAGAATAATTTGAAACACAAGTAAGATCAATAGGGTAACAAGGTTTGAAGATACCCGACTAAGCACGATTGCGCATAGAATGAGTGCGAATTGCAGGGGCAGGATCTTGAACAGGTGCAGCAGCCTG
Source organism: Plectranthus barbatus (assembly GCA_026898455.1). Classification (NCBI taxonomy): domain Eukaryota; kingdom Viridiplantae; phylum Streptophyta; class Magnoliopsida; order Lamiales; family Lamiaceae; genus Plectranthus; species Plectranthus barbatus. The sequence goes on from JAPKLW010003428.1 coordinate 15,888, forward strand.
CTGTGCATCGGGTTCATGAGTTGTATGTGCCGGTTCAGCAACCCTTGGGGAACCAGCAGGTAATTAAGGCGCAGCCGCTGGTGCATCGGCAAGATGAGGCTGTGGTAAAGCCTCGGATGCACAAAGACGGTAGGAAGATGAACTAGCTGTTGGTATAGCTGGGTGATATGTGCGTAAAATAACCTATTTTTCGATGTGTGAGCGTGCATGTTTGTGGCCATTTTACCCTCATATCATATGTTTTTGTTGTTCTTTTGTCTTGTTTTCGTGTTTGAAATGTTGTAGGATGTGTTTTGGGCATAAAGCAACACTTTTGGATGAGTTTTGGATGAAAATCGCACGAGTTGGAGTTTGGAGGCGTCGACCGGCCGAGCGGGGCAGGACCGGCCGAGCCAAGCTGGACAGAGAGCTCGACCGGCCGAGTGGAGCAGGACCGGCCGAGCCAAGCTGGACAGAGAGCTCGACCGGCCGAGCCGAGCAGGACCGGCCGAGCAAGCCAACAGAGAAGTGGCTCGGTCAAGACACTTCGACCGAGCGAGCCAGACCGGGATTTTCCAGCAATTTGGCGGTTTCCAGCTTCGACCGGGCGAGCCGTACTTCGACCGGGCGATTCGAGGCCCTGTTTGCTCGTCTATAAAAGGGGGAAACTTAGTTATTTGAAGAACTTTTGCTATTTTTACATTAGATCTAGTTAGGAGTTCCCCTATATTCCAATTTCATCACGATTCCACCTCAATCCTAGAGTATCAAGGAGCTAAATTCATCAATCCTTGGAGGAGAATTGAAGATCCAAGGGGGTAGATCAAGACCTAACAAATCCAATTGGGGAAGATTCACTTTCTACTTATCAATTGTAATGGATGTATTTGATTTCAACTTTGTATTGTTACAATTGAGATGTATGATGTTCTAATTCGATTTGGATGTTGATTTGAACAAGGATGCATGAAAATTAAGGTTGAAAATTGTTTGTTTACTTTCCTTTGAGAGCTTGAATTGCACTAGAACTTGTTCCTTACCTCTTAGGTGTAGGTAATAGCCAACTTAGGAGGTAGTTGACGTGAACGCTGCAGCCAACACGCGGGCGGAATCGTCGTGAATAGTGTAGATTCATACGATTTTAGTTCCAATCCATGTGCGGTGCTAGGTCGTAGGGCAATAATTGACGTTCTATTTGGAGTGGTCTAGGGCTTAATAACATAGTTGTTTGCAAGTCTTAGCATCATCAACCGTTAGCTTGCCGTGACAAGGGGTTAACGAGTGTAGGGTCGATTGCTCAATCTCCTAGGGATTAAAATGTGTTTACATCAATGATTAACCTAATTGGATTACATCTACGTTCATTTCAACATCCTATCTACCTCATTTGAGTATTTGCTTGTCTTGGTTTACAGATTTGTGGAGAGAATTGATTGAACGATGATTGTTGGTTTATTTCATTGTTTGTTATATGTTGTTAGCATAGGTTTAAATTGAATGCCTAGATCGATAGAAATTACTCAACGATTTTGTCTTTACCTAGCTATTAGACTTTGCTATAGTATCCCGGTAATCTAGCGGGCGAAGGGAAGAAGGACCTGGATTTGACAAATTTTATTCTAGTGTAGCTAGGAGTTTAATTTTGATTGAACTTTTAGCCGCATCAAGTTTTGGCGCCGTTGTCGGGGACTTTATTTAGTAGGTTGCTAGATATTAGGGGAAAAGTGAAGCTTGTAGGCTAGGTGTTTGTGTTTTTGCTTATGTGAATAATTTGTTGTTTGTTTTTGTATATGTTGGTACTTTGAGTTTGATGATCTTTGGTAGGAGTCAAATGGAGAACCATCGAGGAATTCACTCGGAAAGGCTTAACAATCTCCAAAAAGAATTGGATGAGATGAGAGCAAAGATGATAGAGAGACAAAGACCACGGAGGCCACTTCGGTTGGTATTTGAAGAAATGTCGAATAGTAGCTACCCATGGATGGAAGAGAGGAGACATGACCACACTATAAAGTCGAGTTGGGGATATGAAGATGTGGAGCTTAGAGATGAAAGATATGGAGATAAGTGGGGGAATTGTGACCTCCGGAACAACATGAACTATCCCTCATCTAATGGATATTCTCCTTGTAGACATTATAACAATCATACTTGGAATCCATCCATAACAAGAGTTCATTTTGATGAATGGGGTAGCCATGATCATGAAAGAGTTAGAGAAGCAAGAGCATCTCAAGAAGCTTTGGAGAGGAAACCGGATAAGCTTGAGGGAAGGCTTTTGGAGTTAAGAATGCAACTAACCGATATCTTGAAGAAGGTGAGTGAGGAACCTCAAGTGGAAGAATATCCGATTGACAAGGAAATTTTGGAAGATGAATGTGAGGATGCGGTAATGGTACTTAAGGAAGTGAGATTTCAAGATACAAGAGTAAAGGTGATTCAAGAGAAAGAACCAAAGAATGAAAGAGAAGCTTTACTCCAAGAAGATGAAGATAATGAAGACACCAAGGAGGAGTTGCAAGTCATTGAAGATGAAAAGAATGGTGCTCTTGAGATACTCTCACTTGAGGAGTTGCAAAAAGTCCCGACCTTGGTACAACAAGATGAGGAAGAGAAAAATGATGAGGAAATTATGTCGGGGGGCCCAAGTGGTGATATGGTGTTTGTTTTTCCTTCATTAGTGATAGATAAGAGGGAAAAGGAGGTGATTCTAGGAGAGATAGTGGATGAATCGTATGATTTGATCGGGAAAGGAAATGATGAGACGTTGATGATTGATTCAAATGGGGGACAAGTTGAGACTTATATACTTTGGATTCAATTGGATGATGCCTAAGAGATCAAATCAAAGAAGGAATCACCACCTTTTATAGTCGAGTTTGTCAAGACATGCAACCTTCCTTGGAGAGATGAAAGGGATGAAAGAAAGATCGCCTTGGACAAGTTGCTTCCAAGTAAATGCCGATTAAGGAAGAAAGGTGTATTAAAAACTCACACAATTTTTGATTATGGATGATGTGGTAAGGTCGTCTAGCTACCGACATTAAGGAAGCGCTTGTTGGGAAGCAACCCAACCAAATTTCTTTCTTTTGTTTAATTGCTTTTAGTTGCTTTGATTTTGAATAAATGTCTAGTTTGTTTGGTTTTGTGTTTGTAGGGAGGAATTACAAGATCGAGAGGAGTGACTATGCACCGTCCACCGTTTTGCAAACTTAGTCTAACTTGACTAAGTTTGGGGGATGTGCCGGTAGCCGGTGCCTTGGTTTATTCTTCTCCATCTCTTATCCTTTATCTTGCAAATAGTTTAGGTTGTTGGATATTGTCCCTTTATTGGATTTGATTCGATTTGGTTGTACCAATATTGATATTCTACCTTGGATGAATGTTGTGGATTATACTCATCTTGATGATATGTATGGATATCTTCATGGGTTTGAGTTTGTTGAACATTGGTTCTGATGGTATGTTTGGTGGAGCTAGTGGAAAAAGGATTTATGTGTATAGATTTTGGATAGTGGAATGATGGTGAAAAGAGGTTTTGGAAGTGAATTTGGTTGAGGATTGTTTGATTGTGATTGTGGATAGAATCATTAATAAGTTGGCATGATTGAATACTTCCTATTATGCATGGTTTGTGGTTTGGATTATTGGTTTGGTTTGAATGGTGGAACTATTGGATATGATCTTATCATTGTTGATATTTGGTTTGTGGACAGTTTGGTGGATATGAGAGCTTTATTGGTTTGTTTTATGCTCAAGTGTTTGGTGGTGTTTGTGTTGATTTAGTAGGTACAAATAAGGTCTTAGAGAGCGGTTCGATTGTGTGTGCCAATGGGTAACGCTTTCTATCGTTCCTTCTACCAATTAGATTCATTACATTGTTTTATGGCATGTAGATTGTGGTTAGGATGTTGTGTGCTTGTGTGTGTGTGATGAACCCGAACTAGACTTGAGATTTGAATCATGATTTACTTGGTGAAGTTGGATGTTTATCTCAACCAATGATAGGGCGGAATCTAGTTGTCGAAGCATGTCTTAAGTTTAACTTTTGAATTGCCGAGTTTTGTGTGTGGTTAATGCATAGGACTTGACAAAAAGCTGTGAGGTTTGAGCCATGATATTGTCATATCTATATTGTTTGTGAGTGGCAAGATTGAGAGTACGATATTTAGAACTTGCATCCGTTCTCTATCTATTGGCATGAGTGTGTAACTAGAAAATGATCTTAGGCCATCGATTCTTAGTCCAACCTTTCACACCGGGAGTATAAGGTGGTTGTCATCATTATTTTGTCTTTCGTATCTTTGACCCCCGTGATTGAGCTTTATTGGTGAATCTTCTTTGATATGATTAGGACCAAGTTTGGGGGGAAAAAGTGTATGAGGGTGAATACGGTGATGAGAGTTGGGTTGGGAATTGATTGAATTTGTATTGATTGGAAATGTTGAGGCATGAAAGATATGAAATAAAGGATTGGTTTGAATCCTAGAAAATGTGGCACCAACAAAATTTTTGGTGCAAGTGTTTGAAAAAGAAAAAAAAAGGGGGGGGGCACCGACAAAATGAATGAATGATGGTGCAATTGAAAATTATGGAAAAGAAAAGAAAAGAGAAAAGAAAAAAAAAGTGTGTTGTGAAATGAAAAAGCCTCGGGGTTTGTAGTGGTTCGAAAAGAACAAGTTTGGGGGTTTTGGGAAATTGAGAAGTTTAGTCACTTTGGCCCAAAACCACCCACCTTTTAGTTAGCCACGTTACAACCCGTGAAAAGACCTTTTTGATTCTAGAAACTAACTCGTTGTAGTATAGTGGTGAGAATGGATGCAATCATATGGAAATCAAGCTCGATATCTTGTGATTGAGTGAATCTCATCGTCCCTAAACACGTGAGGGAGTGCTTTCGTTTCTTGTATCCATTTTTGATGAGTGGTTCATGTCCTTAGCATTAATCTTGTTACAAAGTTAGGTGATAATCTCGTTTTACTTGAACATGCTAAGATAATCTTGATGAGCTATGAGGTATTGCACGATGTAGATTAACAGCTTTACTTTGTTTTGATTGAGGACAATCAAAGGTTCAAGTTTGGGGGATTATGATATGTGCGTAAAATGACCTATTTTTCGATGTGTGAGCGTGCATGTTTGTGGCCATTTTACCCTCATATCATATGTTTTTGTTGTTCTTTTGTCTTGTTTTCGTGTTTTCGTGTTTGAAATGTTGTAGGATGTGTTTTGGGCATAAAGCAACACTTTTGGATGAGTTTTGGATGAAAATCGCACGAGTTGGAGTTTGGAGGCGTCGACCGGCCGAGCGGGGCAGGACCGGCCGAGCCAAGCTGGACAGAGAGCTCGACCGGCCAAGTGGAGCAGGACCGGCCGAGCGATGCCGGACAGAGAGCTCGACTGGCCGAGCCAAGCAGGACCGGCCGAGCAAGCCAACAGAGAAGTGGCTCGGTCAAGCCACTTCGACCGGGCGAGCCAGACCGGGATTTTCCAGCAATTTGGCGGTTTCCAGCTTCGACCGGGCGAGCCGTACTTCGACCGGGCGATTCGAGGCCTAGATCGATGATTGTTGGTTTATTTCATTGTTTGTTATATGTTGTTAGCATAGGTTTAAATTGAATGCCTAGTTCGATAGAAACTACTCAATGATTTTGTCTTTACCTCGCTATTAGACTTTGCTATAGTATCCCGGTAATCTAGCGGGCGAAGGGAAGAAGGACCTGGATTTGACAAATTTTATTCTAGTGTAGCTAGGAGTTTAATTTTGATTGAACTTTTAGCCGCATCACTGGGGAAGTATGTTCATTCAGTGAGGATAATATGGACGAAGAACCTTCCAGAAAGTCAGAGATCGACAAGGTGGATGAAGGAGCAGCAGACCATGTATTTGAAAAAGGGAGATAGCCTTCGTCAAATTTAGCATGCCGAGTTATAAACACACGAGAGGTGGAAGGATCCAGACAACAAAAACCCTTCTGCGTAGCACTATATCCAATAAACACGCACGGCAAACTGCGTGGTTGAAGTTTGTGTTTCACATAATCTCGTAAGCAGGGGTATACACGATAGCCAAAAACACGGAACATGTCATATGAAGGAGCACGACCATATACACATTCAAATGGAGAAATATTACCGATGGAAGACGGTTGATGGTGCAGACAGCTGTACTGAACGCCTCAACCCATAAATTTAAGGGCGCGAATGAATGAAATAATAAAGCGAGCCCCATCTCAGTGATGTGCCTGTGTTGGCGCTCAGCTCGGCCATTCTGTTCTGGAGTGTATGGACAGGAAATAAGGTGGTGAAATCCATGACGGGAAAGATGAGAAGATAATCTAGAGTTGTTAAACTCGGTTCCACCATCACTTTAAAATTGTTTGATCTTGCAGTTAAATTGATTTTTGACAAAAGCCTGAAACTAAATGAATATATCACAAAATTCTTATTCGGCACGAAGCGGATAAAACCAGGAGAATCGCAAAAAATCATCAATAAAAATTGCATAATAGCGAAAGCCAGTTGCAGACATCACAAGCGATGGTCCCCATAAATCACAATGCAGCAATTGTAATAACGAAGAAGCACGTTTATTTGAAATTGGAAATGATAAATGTTTTCTCTTAGCGAGCTAACAAGAACTGCAAACAACTGGTACAGGAAGCAAGGATGTAACTGAAACTAAATTAAGCTTTGCTAAATGAGAAACGACTGCTGGAGCGGAGTAACCAAGGCGCGAATGCCATAACTCGAAGGAGGCAGGCTGCAACTTTGAACCAACATCAGCGGACAATGCAGCGACATTCGAATCCAGCAGATAAAGCCCATGACTACGGACGCCTGTGGCTAGGAGATGCACGATTTTTCGGTTCTGAATTTGAAAATAAAACATGCACCGGATGATCGTGGGTTAGTTTACTGACAGAAAGAAGATTCTTGGTAATGCCAGGAACGACAAGAACATCACGTAATCAAATATCATGAGATAGAGATAGAGAACCAGTATGAGAAATAGGAAGTTGTGCGTCGTTACCGACAGTCACACGTTCAGAACCAGAGTATTCAACCACACCATCAAGTTTGGAGGCGTAGCAAGAAATATAAGCAGAAGCCCCGGTGTCTAAGTACCAATCAAAAACATCGGGCTGAGAGCAACCACTCGAGAAGGCCTCGGTGAGCTGTGTTGTAGGAGGTGGACGGGCCGACCTATCAAAAGAGCGATCGAACCGCTTTGGGCAATCGAAGGCATCATGGTCCTGTGCGCGACAAAAGTAACACCAAGGGGTACGTCGACCACGACCTCGACCCTTCTTCCATTGTCCAGATCCAGAAGAAGAAGAATTTTGGCCTATAGGAACAGCATAAAAGGCCACAGACTGAGATGATGGCGTGGTTTTAGAGGATTTCTGAAACAGTCCGTGGCTCTCAGCACGGGCGAGCAAAGTGGCAAAATCTGGTAGAGGGTCTTGAGCAAGTTGTGTTGCCGTAAAAGTGTTAAATGATTAGCCTAAATCACGAAGAAACCAATGTGACTTGTCCGTCGAATCAATGGAATGTCCGATAGCCGCAAGCTTGTCGCATATGGATTTAAAGCGCTGCCCATATTCAACAACAAATAAGTCTCCACGTTTACCAGATAAAAGATCATCTTTGAGACTGAGTTCTCGAGCTTTCCACGCATGGCTGTAAGACCGAGAGAGAGACTGTCAGACTTCATATGACGTTTTACAGCCAATAATTACCGCCATGGATTCTTCGGTGAGAGTGGATACAGGAAATAACTTGATAAGTTGATCATGCGAGAACCACACAGAATAAGCCGGATTGACAGTGGTGATGCCAGCAGTCGTGGTAATCTCACGCGAAGGGGCAGGGCAGGAACCATCAAGATACGGGAGAAAATTTCGAGTGATAAGAAGTGGCTCAATCTGTGCATGCCAAAGTAAGTAATTGGCAGATGTGAGTTTAATATTTACCATGTATATCATGGTGGACAAGGGAAGGGTTGGAATACCATTATCAGGATCGGCCATGGCAAATGGCAACGAAGAGGAGAGGTGAGGAATTTAGGATTTGTCTAGGGTTTTGGTTGATACTGATTTGTAAAAATCTTTATTTCCACTTCAGTAAATCAATTTCTGGTACAACAATACATAGGAAAATACCATATCTACAAAGAGAGAAAAACTAGGAACTAAGATAGATAAAAAAAAATATGAAAATCTCTAAAATAATATCTAACAATAGAGTTAACTGATATTTAACATGGATGAAATATATATATATATATATATATATATAGGGGGCTGATCTGGTGAGAATAGTCCTTATCATGAGAAATGAGAATAAATCTCGTCCATAGATTTGACAACATCAGCGATCCAGATTACATAAGAACTTTAACAAAAAACGCGGCATAATATCCCCATTTTACTTCATTAAAGGGCAACATAGTCATTACGAACGTACAAGGCGCAAAAGTTGTGTTTTGTTCATTTTATGTATTATATACTTCATTTTATCATAGTTATACTTCATTTTATCTCAATTGCGAATCATTATAAAATAAATTCGATTATAATTTTGATGTTACACGTGACATGAATTTTATCATAGCAGTTCTTCATTATATCTTAGTTATTCTTCATTTTATCTCAATTGTGATTCATTATAAAATAAATTCAATGTGAATTTTGATGTTACACGTGACATGCATTTTATCTTAGCAGTTCTTCATTATATCTTAGTCATTCTTCATTTTATCTCAATTGTTGTTCATTATAAAATAAATTAAATAAAAATAAAATCAATTTTTCGGAAATAATGATTTCAATTCTCTTCATTTTATCTCCTATATACATCATTAAATGAAAAAAATTAAATTTTTAGAAACAGTTCTCTTCATTTTATCTCCTATATACTTCATTAAATGAAAAAAATTAAATTAAATAAAAATAAAATCAAATTTTTAGAAAAAGTATTTCAGTTCTCTTCATTTTATCTCCTATAAACATCATTAAAAGAAAAAAAATCAAATTTTTTAGAAACAGTTCTCTTCATTTTATCTCCTCTATACTTCATTAAATGGAAAAAATTAAATTAAATAAAAATAAAATTAATTTTTCAGAAAAATATGTTAAGTTCATTTTATCTATTTAAAACTTCATTAAATCAGAAAATTTAATTAAATAATAATAAAATTTAAATTAATTTTAGAGTATTGGATGACTCAATAAAGCAATCAAAATCTTATTAAAAATCGAAAAGAAAAGAAATTATAGATCCAAATATGTAATAATGAAATTCGCGGAGGATAAAATGAAAATGAGAATTATTTGAGGTAGATATCATCAGGCTAAATGACAATGATACCCTTAAATGTGTAATAATGAAGTTCGCGGAGGATAAAATGAAGATGGAAATTATTAAAGCATGACCGCAGATCTTGTGAAATCAAAGGCTGAGATTTATTCTCATTTCTTATATTAACATTTATTCTCATATGATCTAACCTATATATATATATATATATATATATATATATATATATATATATATATATTTTAAATAACTATTACTACCTCCGTCCCATAACAATTGTCTTGTTTGGAAATGGCACAGATACCAATGCGAGTAGAGATAGAGGAAATTAGTATTTTATTAGTGAGTGTGTATAAACTTTCCATTTTAGGAAAGAAGACAATTATTTGGGACAGACGAAAAAGGAAAACAAGACAATTGTTTTGGGACGGAGGGAGTATATGTTTAGTTATTTTCTAAATAAAATATTAAATATTAGTCGACCCAATAAAATGATTAATTATTTAAAATAAAATACTGAATCCATTATATCTCGTCTCGAGATAATAGGGAAAAAAAAAAAAAAAACTCAAATTCATTGGTCCATATAAACCGCATTATAATTTCCCATAGTAGGTGTAGTGTGTGGGGCCACATAGGTAGGTGGGCGGGTTTGCTCTATGTAGTCCATCTCATTAATTATCAGCACTCCATTTCCGACAAAAAATTATACAATTTTAATACTATTACATTGAACTGCCTAACTATAAGTACCGGTAGCACATTTGCATAGATTTCAGCTTCGTGAGTTGGTGTGCACCAGAAATTCTTGCAGCCTCCCCTTGTTGAACAGTAAGGATCTCTACTTTCTTTGTGTTTTCTATTTCTAGTGACAGTTAAATTTAATCCATGGAATCCGCCGTTTAATCTTGATTTGTTGATTGGGATTGTGAATCTTGAATTTATTCGGTTTGAGTTAAGGGTTCATTCTTGATTCTGATCTGGGAATACCGGCTCGGCTCATCATTTGTTTGTTTGGTTTGAGATCAGGTCGAGAAGGAAATGGCGAGGAAGAAGATCAGAGAGTATGATTCCAAGAGATTGTTGAAGGAGCATTTCAAGAGGATTTCTGGATCCGAGCTGGAAATTAAATCTGCCCAAGTGAGTTTCATTTTTGTTGTCTGAGATCTGCAGTTTGTTTTCTTACCGTAACTATATTTTATGTATGCATTATTTGGTTTGAAATTTACATTTTGCTACACTTGAAGAATCTGATTGGTGTGAGGATGAATCTATGGCGAAGTAAGAATGCAATAGACAGGGATGGGTTGATTTAACGCCGTTTTAAGGAACAGCATATTATGTTTCGATTGATGGTGCAGTTCACCTGATTCTCTTTTGCATTACTAACTACTCAGATTAAAACAGTCAAAGTTAGGTAATAACTAGGACAGCTGTATTTAGAAAAGATGTTTTCTTGTAAGGAATACTTCGTTCTGTAAAATGCCTTCTTTGCATCTGAAGCAATTTATAGAGCAGAACTGATTTGATGAATGTAAATTTAAGAAGCAGCAAAAACTGCGGAGAAATTGTCCAGAATGAGTTATTTGTATTGTTGGAAATCCCACATCTTACCATTTTACATATTTATTTCAGAAGTTTTAGGTTATAGTAATATTATCTTCGGTTGAAACTTGAAAGAAAATGCCATGACAGTAATGCAATGCCACTTGGCTTGTATGGGAGGAGTTTACAATTCGATCTGATCTGTCAACTTGTTTAATAAACCAATGTTTGCTTGTGGTGTTTTAGGTCACAGAGTCTACTGACTTTAATGAACTAGTGGAGAAGGAACCCTGGCTTTCATCAACACGATTGGTTGTCAAACCAGATATGCTGTTCGGGAAACGTGGTAAAAGTGGTCTTGTTGCTCTGAACCTAGATCTGGCCGGAGTTGCTGCTTTCGTGAAAGAGCGACTTGGCAAGGAGGTACTTGTGATGCTGCGTTTTTAGTATCTCGTGTGCTAGTTCAATCATTATACTGCATATTCGAGTACGTAAAAGTAAGAAGTGTTTTTTCATTTTCCCTGAGACATATCTTGTGTAAACAGGTCGAGATGGGGGGTTGCAAAGGACCCATTACTACGTTCATTGTTGAACCGTTTGTTCCGCATAATGAGGAATACTACCTGAACATTGTCTCTGAGAGGCTTGGCTGTAGTATTAGTTTTTCAGAATGTGGAGGAATCGAAATTGAAGAGAACTGGGACAAGGTCTATTAAGAAATAAGAATACAATTTCTTTCTTTACATTATCTTTCTGTAGAATAATGAGAGCATCCCACTCTTCGATTTTGTTTCTAGTTAATTCACTCCTCTCACTGAAGCTCTGTAATCTTTTAATATCATGTCCAGGTCAAAACAATATTCTTGCCAACAGGCACTTCCTTTACATCAGAGGCATGTGCTCCACTTGTGGCAACACTCCCCTTAGAGGTATATCTTGTTATTAACAATGTTGTAGTTGGGTCAGTTTCGATTAATTTATGCATGCATTGAATTTTTACTTTGACGCATTGCAGGTCAAACCTGTAATTGAGGAGTTCATCAAAGTCATCTATGCTTTATTTTTAGGTAGGTGTAAGATCTTACAGCTAACTTTTTGCCATTCTTCACTAGAGTTTGGAACTTATCGAAATTTATTTGTCGAATTAGATTTGGACTTCACTTTCCTTGAGATGAACCCTTTTACCTTGGTTAACGGAAAGCCTTATCCTTTGGATATGAGAGGCGAGCTTGATGACACCGCTGCTTTCAAGAACTTCAAAAAGTAAATATGATTTTCTATTCTTCTGTTGTTCTGTTTCAAGAGTAGCTTTTGGGTATTTCAGAAATAGTGGTGCTTTACTTTTTGTTGTTGCTGATATAACCTTAATTTTGCAGATGGGGAAATATTGAATTCCCTCTGCCATTTGGAAGAGTTATGAGTCCTACAGAGAGCTTCATTCACGGGCTTGATGAGAAGGTACCCATCCATATCTTTTAAAGCTATGACTGACTCCATTTTTTATATTAATGCCGGTATGGTAGCTAAGGGGTACCGCAAGTCAAGTGGATCTGGAATGCATTAGGGACATCCAGTAACAATCTCTTACTGTTATGATTCACTGATATCTGAAATCCGAAACTAGCAGAGATTATCAGACTATCTGCTTCAAGTTCAGCTTTGCATAAATAAAAACTTGGATTTTTTGACATTCAGACCATTTAAATCTTAAATCTGGAAACATGCTCCCCTTTTTATCTAAAGCTTATCTATATTTCGGGTCATTTGTTTGCAGACGAGTGCGTCTTTGAAGTTCACCGTGTTGAACCCCAAAGGGCGCATTTGGACCATGGTTGCTGGAGGAGGTGCTAGTGTCATCTATGCAGACACTGTGAGTTCCTCAGCTTGGTGCTTCTAAAATCCAGAGTGATTGATATTTAAGTCTCACATGGTCTCTCTTGAAACCGAAAACAGGTTGGAGATCTTGGTTATGCTTCTGAGCTAGGGAACTATGCAGAATACAGTGGTGCTCCCAATGAGGAGGAGGTCTTGCAGTATGCCAGAGTTGTCATTGATGTAAGAATCGGATTCTTGCAATCGAGTTAAACGTCCCATGCTTTATTTTTATTTTTTTTTCAGCACACTAATGTGTCAGTGGATCACAGTGTGCAACTGCAGACCCGGATGGCAGAAAGAGAGCCCTTGTCATAGGTGGTGGAATAGCCAACTTCACGGACGTGGCCGCCACATTCAGTGGCATCATCCGTGCTCTTAAGGAAAAGGTACACCTCACAAAATGATTCCAAAACAGTATAAATTGTTCAACCCCCTAACTTGGTTGATACCCCCAGGAAGCAAAACTGAAGGCTGCCAGAATGAACTTATACGTTCGAAGAGGCGGACCGAACTACCAGAAGGGTCTGGAGAAAATGAGAAGTCTTGCAGAAGAAATCGGTCTCCCAATCGAGGTGTATGGACCAGAGGCAACCATGACTGGAATCTGCAAACAGGCTATTGAATGCATCAGTGCAGCTGCATGAAGTTGTTTATCTGCTTTTCATTGGAAAATTCTGTACCCAATATTTCTAAGGAATTTGGATTCTGTTCCCATAAATTGGCTTTCAGGCCCTTTTGTCACCTATCTACTTTGGATGTGCTTCTAACAAGTTATAATCTCCTAATCTCTCTAAAAATTGTTATTTGTGTTCAAAGATTCTTATTTTATCTTTTTATAAGTTATCAGCTGAACTTTACTTTTTAACTTTTTATTAAAAACACCAATATAATATACAAATTAAAAAAAATTCTACTTTCATTATTGTAAGGAATAAATAATTATGCATTAAAAATTTATAAATTAAGACAATCAAAACAAAAGTAGATATAAATTCACAAAATAAAAAGCTAACACATGAAAAATCTAAATTAGAAGTACATGAACTAGAAATCACATATTCAATTCCATGGTGATGAGAATATTGAGTTTTTGTAGTTTGTGGATCTATAGCAATATTAGGTTCTATTTACATAGAGTTTTTCTTTTATGAATTTAGTGTTGTAGTACAGTGTCTGAGAACACACGAACACAGCAGTGTTGTACAGAGAAAAACAAACACGACGCTGTTAAAGTACAAAGAAATGACAACCAGAACAATGTTCAAAGTATGAAGGGATAACAAACTAAACAGTGTTAAAGCCGAGTCGAGTAGCCCTCTTCCCGCAAGACAATTACGCCATCGTAGTGCTCGGATTTAGGCGTATTGTCCCCAAAGTATAAAACGGCTCCGTCTCGGTTGAAGCAGCACCGCAGTCAAACGAGCTCCGATGAACTAAACAGAGTTTGGACTGAATTGACCAGTGATGTTGGGCAATTTTCAGAGAGAGTTTTTGGCAGAGTGTTTGCAGCTGAGAACTAAAAATATACCAAATTTGTATGCACCTAGAGATGCCTATTTAAAGGCTTCAACACATGAGGGAGCATGTCTGCCATTTATGGCATGACAACCGTTACAGACTCAAACATGAAGTCTGACAACAGTTACAGAGTCGAACATCGAGTCTGACACCATTACACTCTCAAACATCAAGTCTGAGACGTTACAAGCTCAACAGTTACACTCTCAGACATCAAGTCTAAGCAGTCATAACCTCAGACATTAAGTCTGGACAGTTACATGCTGAAGTTAATGATTGACATTATGGTGTTGACTGTAACAGTCCAGAATGCAAAACATGTGACCAAAACGGTCCAGAATTCAAAACATATATGCTGACTCTTCAGCCACGTCATAAGAACTTAACTAAACGAAGTCAAGTCCATGTCCAACATGCTGGTGTTCGACAAGATCCAACAACAAGTCCAACACCCTTGTGTTCAACAGGTCCAACACTCTCGTGTATGTCGTCCAAAAAGTTAAGGGCATCATATATATGTTAAACCATTCCATACACCATAATGTTCCAACTATTAGTTTAATTTCTCACTCACAAAAATTCGAATTTGAGAAAATAAACATTTGTTACGAGAATTTACACAAGTAAACCCCGAATTTCCAACAATCCCCCCATGAGTGGAAATGCCTAAATGCATTAATGCATAGCCAACTCAGTCCTAGAGAAATGTTAATGCACAAGAAGAGGTAGCTTGTGGCTTTGAACCTTTCATCTTCAATGTCATCGAGCACACTGGCAGCTTAGTGGTAAGAACCTTGAACTAATCCTCCGTCGTGTGTACCTAGACAACGACATTGAAACAGTAACGTTTCAAAACTCCATCTGTTCTCACCTTTGTTTCCATTATGGTCCATGGAAAACCCCTTTGGATTTATAAGTGTTCGTCTGAAGCGGCCCTCACTTCCACTCATATAGGTGACTTCCTATTTAAGAGCATCCTGCCGTACTCAACCACTACGAGGTTTTTAGGAGTCATTAAAAGTCGATTGACTTAACCTATACCACACGCAGGTTAAAACACCTAAGTTTGCTCACCTAGGGAAGGGAAAAATTAGGTGTTGTCGCTCGAACTTATATAGCTTAGTTTTCCCATTGAACCTAGTTCTTGGGATCTCCAATCACCTAGGTTGGGTGTCCACTATACTCGTTCTAGATTGTGGATTTTAGTCCCATTCCCTCTAGCAACTTGTACATTTGATCTCGATTTAACGCTTTGGTTAGCGGATCCGCTAGGTTATCTATTGACTTCACATATTTGATCACTGCAAATTTCGCAGATTAATTGCAAACACAGTGGCAAATAAATTTATGAATACCCAAAGGTAGTCGAACCCAGAGGAAATGTACAACGAAAATATCTCATGTACTAACTATATTTCTCAGATTTTATTGTTTGAGTAAACATATTTTTGGGTTTTGGTTTTTATTAATAAAGATGACAAAACGGAAATTAAAGGGGTTTTAAAAAGCAAATTAAAGAACACAAATTCTAGGGAAAATAATCAATCAGAATACATGCCAAATCAATCAACTCTACAATGGTGGGAAATCAAAATAATGTATTAAAATTCCTTTGTCGGACAATTTTAACCTAGGTTACTATCATGTGACTGTATATGCTTGGTCAGCTTCAAGAACACAATAATAATCAACCTGAATAAAAATATAAGATTTAATCCCTACAATTAATTACTCTTCCTTTTCAGACAGAAAACCAATTTTATTCAAATTCCTCTTCCTATTATTAATCTTCTCCTCTCGATCTTTCGATTAACTATTATGAATAAAGAACCAATTTCATCTCTCGATCCATCATCAATCCTAAATTCTATCAATTAAATCAGGAATTGAAACCATGCAATTTGAGTTGATCAATCTAACATGCAAACATGATTAATTATACATAGTCCTAGAATCCGCAAGGGTTTCTAGCCACTCATGGTGAATAGAAATCCAAGAAACATATTATTAAATTGCATAATAAAAACTTACAATAAAAATAAAGGCTGAATCCTCTCCAAAGTAATTAAATCTCCAAGAGAAAACTAACTGTAAAACATAAACTAAAGGGGAGGAACTAAAACTAAAGAAAAACTTCAGAGTGCTGCCTTCGGGGACTCCGAAATCTCGAGCAAGAACAAGTATTTATAGAGGTAGAGGTGTATATATTGGGATCTAGGGCCAAAATATGATTTAGCCATAAAAATCTCGAAATTCCCTTTTCTGAGCCCGTTTCGGTCGACGTAGGACTCATCTCGGTCGACGCAGAATTCCTTGCGTCGGTCGACGTTGTCTTCATTTTGGTCGAAATAGAGACGTTTTCCCTCTTGCGATCCTTCTGCGCAGTCTCACGGTTTTGGCCATAACTTTCACTCCCAAACTCCGATTGACCCAATTCCAGTTGCTTTGGAAAGCTAACTCAAAGATATTTCCATCCATATGCCCCATTAGCTCAGATTCCATCTTTGGAAGAAGTCGTGACTGTTCCATTGAACATTTGCTGCTTTCGGTACGGGTTTCCATTGGATTTGACCTAAAACCTGCGAAAATACACCATGGCAAGCATCATACCCCATAAACTTGACTCATGCTCGATTATTAACTAAAAATCAAGTAAAAGAAAGAAAACAATGTTATAAGTGAGGCAAAATACGAGCTTATCAACCCCCCCAAACTTAAACACTTGATTGTCCTCAATCAACAAAAGAATGAATCAAAAGTTCAAGTAGAAGAGAAGTGCAATGCCTCACAAGATTCATCACAATCAAACTCGTAAATCCACAAAACATCAACACTTTGTAAGAATCAGAACATCAGTAAACCATGGAAGACTCACAAGGGAAGTGTTTTCACTCATTCACTCAAGTGTTTAGGATAATTATGAGATCACACAAAAGTCATGCAAATCAAGTTCTACCATAGGCTTGCAAATATTCTAAATCTCCACTGCAAATATGTGTACACAAGTCTAAGATCAGAAAAGACTTTATTCTAGGTTGTAATGTAGGCTTTTTAGTGAAAGGTAGGGAAATATTTGGCCAAGTGACTAAAATCAATCAAGTAATCCTCAATCAATCAAACCACTATCTATTGATGTCCACCCTTCTCCTATAATGTTCAACACAAACCAAGGCTCTTTTATTCACACATAATTTTTTTATTATTATTATTATTTTCACATATCCTTTTATGCTCTTAAACAATTTTGAATATTCATTTGAGCTTATAAGGACTAACAAACACATAAACACATTTTTTTTCTTTTTCTAGAGCCCAACCTTATCTTTTGCTTTTACCCTTCTAATAATATCTTATCCTTCCTCAAAAAAATCCCAACCCACTCTCATAGACAAGAGTTGATTCCCCTATCCTTTTCCAACTCGTAGACAAAGAAAGAAAATTCATAGGCTCAAAAGGGCTGACTAGGGATAAATGTTCAATTAGGACAGTGTATGGGATAAATAGGCTAAACAAAGATGGCCTAAAATCATTTCCTAAACCTGTGCACACTTAGCAGTCTTGAAAAAGAAACAAAGCAATTTCTAGAGATACTCAATAATGCAGACACACTCACAATCGAAATCAAGGCTCAATTCTCACACTTGGGACAACAATTCTTCCAAAGTAAACATCAAATCATCATCAACATCATGCCTCTGTAAGTTTCATAACAAGTAATCATGCGGTTTTCTACATTCATAGGCATTCTCAACCACTATCACAATCAATGCATAATCAAGTCAATCAATTCAAATCTTGCATTCTTGCTAGGGTTATCTCATAGCCACGCAAATCTTCTCACAAAATCACAATTTTATTCAACAAATGCAAAAAAAAAAAAAAAATCTTTTTTTTTTAAATAGGCAGAATTTTAAATGCAGAAAGCATTAAATAAAAGGGAAGAAATCAACTCCAAGTCCTCCTCCCCCCAAACTTATTCGATTGACAAAGAGAATAAGTTTGAAAATCAGACTAGGAGTGAAACTGTACCTCGATGTTGGTCTCAGACACCAACTTTTTATCCCGGAACCTTCAGAAATCGCTCGACGTGAGATTTTGGATGCTGGCACTCCGCGTCGGCCAACACGGGCTCTCCGTCGGTCGATGTGGAGCCTTCTTGTCGACTCTCCTCACTGGTCGAAGTGTTCCACGTCGAGCTGCTTGTGTCGACCGACTCCAGGTCTGCGTCGGTCGAAACAGACACTGTTCTGATTTTTTTTTTGAAATCAAATAGAAATAAACAATTTCGAAAACAAGGACATAAATTGAAAACAAATTTCAAAAAAACAAAAATAAGAGGAAATTGAAAAGAACGCAAGTTAAAATTGGGTTACCTCCCAATAAGTGCTTGATTTAACGTCGCAGCTCGACGATACCTCATCTCACCAAGGTGGTCGAGTCCAGACTCGTCGACCCCTTGAATCTATCATGAAGACCTGGCGGTTTTGAATGATGGTGGTATACTCGGAATGAGGCAGCTTAATTGCCAATTTCACTGCTTCATTTCCTCGTTCCCACCGGATGGCTTCTTCTTCTTCCTCCGGTGTCTCATCTCCTTCCTCTTCTTCTTCTTTAGTAGTCTTGATCTGGTTGCACTCTCCTTTCCTCTTGTTCTTGTCAATGCAGAAGGTAATAGACTCCTCATTCCCTCTCAATGTGATCTCCCCGTTCTTGCAGTCGATCAGGACACCAGCTGTGTCGAGGAACTCTCTTCCCAGGATCATCGGGGTGTTGGCATCTTCCTTCATGTCATGGATGACGAAATCTGCAGGGAAGATTAAATGGCCAACACGGATTAGAACATCTTCTACGATACCTTTAGGCTTGGACACAGATCGGTCCGCCATCTGGAGGGTAATTGTAGTGGCTCTCATCTCCCCAATCTCCAACTTCTTGTAGATGGACCAGGGCATCAGATTGATACTCGCCCCGGTGTCACAGAGTACATTATGAAACTCTCTTCCTCTAATCTCAATAGGTATCGATAAACAACCTGGATCCGATCTCTTGATGGGGATTTGCTTCTGCAATAGGAGACTGCATTCCTCATGTATCTTCACTGTTTCATTCTCCAGGAACTGCTTCTTTTCACTCATCAACCTTCTGAGGAACTTCATGTATCCCGGTATCTCCCTGAGAGCTTCAATAAGAGGAATGTTAATATTCACTTTTTTTAAATTTTCAACAAAGTTAGTGAATTTAGAATCTTCCCTTTTCTTTGCGAATCTCTGAGGGAAAGGCATTTGGGCAACCAGATCAGCTTTTCTTCCTTCCTTCTCCTTCTCTTTCTTGCCCAAGTTAGGGCTCTGTTTCAACCGAGATGCGGCTGTCTCTGCCGGGCTGCCTGTTGACTTTTGTGTCGACCGTGCTAGGCTCATCTCGGTCGACATGGATCCTGCTGCGTCGACCGTGATGCTCTCCATTTCGGTCGGGCTACAACCCTCCGCGTCGACCGGGATGGAATCCATCTCGGTCGAAACAGAGAGGTCCTGTGCGGGATTTTCCCCCTCTGTTTCTCCTTCTTCTCCTTCTACATGGCTCGGACCTTCATACTTCCTTCCGGATCGCAGCGAAATTGCATTTACTGACTTCCCCTTCGCTGGATTTGTCTCTGTTGAGCTCGGAAGTTGCCCCGGCTTGTGCTGAGTACCCAAGGTAGTGGCTATCTGACTCAGTTGGGTGTCCATCATCTCCAGATGCTTTGTCATTAATTGCATGTGATTGGCCATCCCTTTGACTTCGTTCTCCACCTTGCCAAATTGGTTGTCCGAGCTCTTGATGAATTTCTCCAATGTCTCTTCCAGCACGGACTTCTTTCTCTCAATGATTTCTCCTCCTGTACCTGATGGATTTATATACTGAAAGCATTATGATTGGTATATTATGTACTAGGTTTATTGGTTAATATACTGGAAATCATAATTGTTGTATGTTCATCTCCTGTCTGAATTAACAAACATGTGTTGCAAACACAATTATCCTCTTATCTCGTCGAGAGGGAGATCATACGGTGTGTAGAAGATCACGGAAGATCGTATGGATCATTTGACCTAGCGAGATATAAATAGTCATCACAGCTAGGACAGTTCCAGGATAAACTGTCGGTGTAGGCTGCAGCATATGCGGATAAGCATCTTATCTTGGATGTCTTGGTATGCTGGTGTGGGGAACACATTGATGAGGACCTAAGTCGAGATCGATTCTTTTATCTGACATTAAGAGAATCTAGATATCTATGACTCGATAGAATCTTAAGCCTATATGATGATACAGAAGTGTACATATATTGTATATCACTTTGAGTTGTAGAGAAGGTTCTAGTTGAACCTGTACATCTGCAGTCTTGGGTGATATCAATTTGTGTATGACTGTCTGGTATCTGAACTAGGTAACCACATCCAGTATAGGATGGTGACATTCCCTGAACAGCTCAAAAGGTTCGTTATGCTAAAGTCCTGCAGGCTGATTAAGTTCAAGCATAAGTGAAAAGGTTTGAGTGGATTGATTCAAGAAATAAAGATGTTAATTAATTAAATAGCTTGTCAGGGCTTAAATTAATGAATGAATGTCTGTAACCTTAAATGTGGGGATAAACCGAGTCCAATGCAACCCGTTCCTCAAAACGTGGTACCAAATAGGTAGGACAATATTGATTCTCTGGTGGCATGAATCAATATTAATTAATTAATTATATTCTGGGTTGAATATGGGAATTAATTAATTGATAGGCCTTATTTGCTATTTGCATTCTGGTCCCTGGTCTGGCCCATGATAACTCAAGCCCAATAGGAGCCTAGAATTTCCTATAAATAGGCCTCAGTTCCTCAGATCTCAACTCACCTACAACACACAAGATCATAAGTTGCACATAGCAAACAAGTATTTGGGAGCTGTAAGTGATCGACTAAGATCTGAGAACGAGGAGGAAATTCAGCTTCTCAACCGGGCAAAGGATCTGATAGATAATCTTCACCAGATTTTCAGATCGAGTTGGGATACAGATCAGAAGATCAGATCAGGAGGATTCTTCTTCTTCTCTCCCCTCTCTTGTTTTCGAAAATAATCTTTTATTTTCTATAGATTAATTTCCTCAATCTGTTAGGAAATTAAATCTTGGTGCGTGGGAAAGATCAAAGGGCATCTCCGCGCACGCGTTCTTCAGAGTTCATCGATCCAGGTATTCCGCATAAACCTTCTTATGCATAATAATATAGGAGCATGCTAGGATTGTTCATAGGCATAGCAATTTATTTTTGATATCCCAATTAACGATCCTTGGCAAACGGACTTCGTGATTCAGTTCACGAATCCCTTCAATTGGTATCAGAGCCAGGTTCAATTAATTGGCTCTATCGGAAAAATAATATTGCCTATGAACATGCATGATTATTATTATTGATTGCATGCAATGGATGGTTATGGACTGATTGTATGTTTTTCGTCCTCGTGGTTCCTCGGGTTAATCCGCCCATTTATATGGATTCGTTTTTCACCCACGAGATAAATCCGTGGTTAGATTAGAATTTTTTAGAATGTAATTAGAATTATTCCAATGTAATATTCTATTTACAAAAATTAAATCTGTAAAACGAAGAACGAAGAACACGAAGAACACGAAGAACGAAGGACCGCGCGACAACACGCGACAGGGCCGGCATGGCTGGGGGCCATGCACGGCCGTCGACGGCGGTGCACGGCAGACCGGCGACGGCGCTGAAACCCTAGGGTTTCGTGCGCGCCGCGCGCGCACAGGTCGCGCGGGGCTCTAGGCCGAGCCGGCGACGGGCAGGGCGGCGGTTCGCGGCGGCGTGCGGGACAGGCGCGCGGGGGCGCGCACGATGCGGCGGAACCCTAGGGTTCGCGCGCGCGCGCGGTAGTCCTGCGCGGCACTGTGCACGCCGGCGGCCGTCCTCCCTCCCTCGGTCGGCGTCGGCAGGCAGGGCAGGTGGAGGCGGTGGCTCGGTGGCCGGCGACGCGGACTGGGACGGCGGTGAGCGTGCGGCCGGATGCGGAAAACCCTAGGGTTTTTCGCGTGGTTCGCGCTACCCCGGTTCTGTCCTTGCGCGATTCTGATGAGTCACGGAGGCCAACGATGGTGAAGAAGAGTGAACGGCGATTCGGGCGACGGTCGGGGCAAGCCGGGGGCGGCGGCATGCGAAACGGGCAACGGCCGGAGGAGGCGGTATCGCGGACTGCATCCATGCACGTAAGTGCATGGCTGTTGCGCATGCCGGGAGCCCTCACGGTGACGGCGGGTCGCCGGCGATGGTGTTTCGCCAGTGGTGGCTCGTCGGGCCGAGTTCTCGCGGGCTATTGGGCTTGCAATGTGTGCCTAGGCCTGCGATCTGGTTAACTGGACCAGTTGTCCAATTTTCTGATGGATCAAATCTTGGAGGCCCAAGTTCAGAAAATAAATCAAGATCTCAGTCCAAGTAGTGGGAGCCCAGTCGAAGATCTGTAAAATAAATTCCAACTTGTAATAGTTAGATTTATTTTGTTTTGTATCATGGGGCCATGATGACATTTTTTATTTGTTTTATTATCTGTCTTCGCATGATATACGTGTTTAATTTAATTGCGCAGCATATAAGCATGTTGTAGATAATAGGAGCACGTTTACTGCTTTTATTTACGGCTTTAAAGCATGCTATGTGATTTATTTTATGTAATTAATTATGACTATAAATTCGGGGTTCATGCTTTGCATGATAGAATTTTAGCAACGTTATAATTATGGCTACATAAAATAATCTGTGCAATTGAACCTTATGAACTGAAAATTACTAAGCTCATAATTTAGTAAGACCTCCACAAAGCGATCCTTTATTGGAAGTGGTAATTTATTAGGTAAACGTCTACATGTGTAGCTTACTTAATTTATTGTTCATAAGTTCCAATAGATAGGATTTCTTAAAACAAACATTTATTTCATGTGAGAAGTGTGAGTTCATGCGTAACGTCTGCATGTGTAGCTTGCGTATTGAATTTTCATAAGTTCTCTAGGGATTGAATTAAATGAGACAACCTTATTATAAGGATCAGGTGTGTTCAAATAGATCTTAATATGGGAGGGTTGGCTTTGGTGGTAAGCTAGCTTAGATATTGTCCAGAGTATAACTCATATGTGAAGTCCCTGCTCAGTAGGATAATATGGTCTTAAGTTAGTCTCCAATTATTAATTCCATTTGTCTAAGGAACCCGGGCATGGATTGGAATTAAAGGACTGGAATTGAAAGATGCAGTCTAGTTAAGTGTTTTGTTGTAAACGTCCACATGTGTGGCTTGCAATAATAATACTTAGGCAAATTGGAGGAAACATTAATATTGCTTTATCATAAGGTTTCAATATTTAATTGTTTCAATGTTCTGCGACTATGTTTTAATTGGTGTTTTTTAATTTATTATTTTCAGACATGTCTTTACCGAATGTAATCAATATCTTAGCACAAAACCAATTAACCGGTCCCAATTTCCAAGAATGGAAACGCAACTTGGATTACATCCTTGTCGCAGAGGAGCACAAGTTTGTCCTTGATAATCCTCGTCCGGCTGAACTCACTAATGCATCGACTGATGAGGAAAGGAGCTACTATAACAAGTGGCTCAAGTCAAACAATAAAGTGAAATGCTATATGATGACTACGATGTCCAAGGTTCTTGCACAGCAGCATCACTCATATGAGAATGCTAGTGACATTATGGACAGCCTCACAGCGACTTACGGTGAGTCAGACCGAGCTGTCAAATTCAATCTCATGAGGGAAATCGTGGGAAAGAAAATGGCGGAAGGAAGCTCGGTCAGAGAGCATGTGGTGGGTATGACTCATCTTATGGATGAGCTTACACTGCATGGGGGAGATATCGATGCGGAAGCGCAGGTTGATATCATCCTAAACTCTCTGCCAAAGTCCTATGAGAACTTTAGACTGAATGTTGTCATGAACAAGAAAGAGTACACTCTTAACGAGCTACTCAATGACTTGATGGCAGCGGAATCAGTCATGCAGCCAGAAAAGGTTGCTTTGGCTACTTCTAGTAATCGTCCTGTTGCGCTGGTTGGCAAGAGGCGCAAAAGAATGTTTAAGAAAAAAGCCAAAGGTACAACTTCTGGTAGAAAGTCAAAGAGGACACCGGGCGTGCCTGCTAAAAGAGACAAGTGCTTCAGGTGTGGCAAGGCTGGTCACTGGAAGAAAGATTGTCAAGTCAGGAAGACTGGACAAGGTGCGTCATGTGCATTTATAACGGAAACATGTTTGGCATCAGTTTCTACCCATTCTTGGGTAGTGGATACTGGAGCTACTGACCATGTTTGTTATACTTTGCAGGGGTTCAGGCCGACAAGGCAACTGAAGCATGACGAGATTACCATCTCAATGGGCAGCGGAGAACGAGTCTCAGCAGTAGCCATTGGAGATTTTACTTTATGCTTTGAAAACAATGTTCTGATTTTGAGAGATGTTTTATATGTGCCGGTTTTTCGGCGGAACTTAATTTCAGTTTCCAAGTTATTTTGTGATGGATATTCAGTTATTTTTGATAGTGAAGTTTCTATCATTGGTAATAACGGTGTTATCTATCATGGCAAACTGATTGACTCTCTCTATATCATTGATTGTATGCATAAATCTTCCGTGAATGTTGAAAACTCATCCAATAATAATAATCATTTAAAGAGAAAGTTTTCTTCCGATGAGGATCAAACATATCTCTGGCACTTGAGACTAGGTCACATCAATCTAAAGAGGATTAAAAGATTAGCATGCGATGGGCTCTTGGATTCCTTCCAAGTGGTACCGCATCAAATCTGTGAGTCCTGTATAGAAGGAAAGATGACGACCAGGCCTTTTAAGGCAAGTCAGTCTCGAGCAGAGGATGCGTTACAATTGATCCACTCTGACTTATGTGGACCAATGTCCACGCAAGCTCGTGGAGGGTATGAGTATTTTGCCACATTAATTGACGATTACTCAAGATTCGGATATGTCTATTTGCTTCGCCATAAGTCTGAATGCTTTGAGAAATTCAAAGAATTCCGGACTGAGGTAGAAAAGAAGCTTGGTAAGACTATCAAGACACTACGATCAGATCGTGGTGGGGAATACCTCAACAATGAGTTTTGCAGTACTTGTCAGATAACGGGATTACATCCCAGTGGACTGCACCGGGAACCCCTCAACAAAATGGTGTAGCGGAAAGAAGAAATAGAACTCTCTTAGAAATGGTCAGGTCGATGATGAGTTATGCAAGCTTGCCGATTTCGTTTTGGGGATATGCCTTGGAAACAACGGCCTATTTGCTTAACCTGGTACCTTCTAAATCAGTTCCTAAAACACCTCTGGAACTCTGGTATGGGCGAACGCCAAGTTTGAACAGAGTGAGGGTTTGGGGTTGTCCAGCATATGTGCTGACAAAGGAACCTGATAAGTTAGAAAGTAGGTGTAAGCTGATGCTGTTTGTAGGATATCCCAGGCAAACGAAAGGTGGTTACTTCTATTGTCCTGAGAATCAGAAAGTCGTTGTCACTACTAACGCAAGATTCTTGGAGGACGAATATGTAAGAAACCACAGATCCAAGAGTGAAATTATCCTCCACGAGTTTGAGGATAAAGAAGCAATTCCATCAGGAAAGCCCAGTGTAGTGGTAGATCCACCTGTAACAGGTGAGAAAATACCAACACTGCCACTAATGCAAGGTGTGGGACCAACGCGTACTGTGCCAACTACTGACACAGCTCAGATGCCTCGTCGCAGAGGGAGGGTTAGTCACCAACCCGAGAGGTATATGTTCGTGGGAGAGTCTTCTGACTTGATCCCGGAAAATGGACTAGATGATACCGATCCCTGGACATATGACGAGGCGGTATCTGATAAAGATGCGGACAAATGGCTGATCGCCATGGATTCTGAAATAGAATCCATTACTGCTATGGATGTATACCAGAAAATTGATTTGTCGGATGGCCATCGAGCCATAGGGTGCAAATGGGTATACAAAAGAA
>JAPKLW010003429.1:0-16847 GCA_026898455.1 Plectranthus barbatus
GATTTATAGTGGTTCGATCAACTGATCTACGTCCACTCTCCAGTCGTAGCACTGGAAATTTCACTAAGAGTAATCGGGTACAAGCGTCCTACGATCTATCTCTAGCTGGTGAATGCCTCGTCCACCAGTTCACTAGATCAACCGCTCCCGGCCTTGTCCTTCTTCAACTCTGATCAGCTGGTGGAGTGCGAGCACGTCACTTCAACCTCCACAGCTTCACTGGGTGTTTAGTTCTCCCAAGAACGTATCTTCTCAATACGGCAAAAGCCCGTAATAACTCAAGTGCTGGCTGGCACAAGAGCTGCTGTGAACTTCCTCAGAAGAGAAAGAACACCAAAGAGATCAGTAACTTACAAGCTGGAAGCTTGAAGTCTCGTGTTTGAATAAATCAACACACGGATAGCCTATAGAAAGGCCTCGAAAGTGTTTTGCTTCTACTTGCTTGAGCGTAATAAATTTGCAGTCTTTCGGTAGGTGAAGAGTATTGAATGTTGATGGATCCCAGGTATTTATAGCCGAGGGATCCGATTCAAATCTTCTAGCCGTTTGGACACATCCGGAAAAAGGTCTCTGTCCTCGCATGTCCTTCAGACGGTGGCAGGTAGGAATTTCCGGAAAGCGCCATGCTTTTGTCCACTTTATCTGACATTGATCTCTTTATGTCAGAACGGCACTATTCGTCAGTACGAGGAATCGGAACTGGTGTCTTGAACTGATAGACTTTAAGGTATCCTCCTTTAAAGTCATACTTTGTCAGTTAATTCCTCGACGAATCTTCTTTTTGTCTCTAAGACTCTGGGAGAGAGAATCTGGAATTCTGCTGGTAACATCCGACTGGTAGATCATTCTGGTGATCTTGTGCTGGCAGTCTCTGCTGGTGACTTGCGCTGGCACAATCTAAGTCTACCAATATGTCTGATGTTAACCCTTTCTTGGAATCTCCCATGACTGGTGGCTTCACCGCTGGTGAATAGTGTCAGTGAGAACACGTATTCTGCTGGTAGGATTTGTCAGCCGCCTGCTGGTAAAATCCTTCCCAACTGGTGAACAGTAACCAGTCATTAGCTCTTCTCATGCTGGTGAACAGTGTCAGCACGAGTCTTGTTAGCCGCCTTCGGATGAGACTTTCCCAACTGGTGAACAGTAGCCAGTGGTAAGCACTTCTCATGCTGGTGAACAGTGTCAGCATGAGTCTTTGATCAGCTGCGACTTACAACTCAAAAGACCTAAACAGGACTTTACATTTGAGAACTAGAGCTATCTAGAGACAACTGACGCTGGTAGGACTTAGGATTTGATCCACCAAAACACCAAAACTAGAATCTAAACAAGTAGCTACTGGGGAAAGGAAACTTAGCCAAATTTCCCAACACCTTCTAAATCAGTTCCTAAGACGCCTTCTGAGCTCTTCCTTGGTCGCAAATGCAGTTTGTGCAAGTTTAGAGTATGGGGCTGTCTGGCACACGTACTGTCGAAGGAACCTGATAAGTTAGAAAGCAGGTCAAAAGTAATGTTGTTCATAGGGTATCCCAGGCAAACGAAAGGTGGTTACTTTTACTGTCCTGAGAGTCAAAGAGTCGTTGTTAGCACCAACGCTAGATTCTTGGAGGATGAGTATTTGAGTAATCACAAGTCAAGGAGTGATATCGTTCTTCAAGAAATTGAGAACGAGAATGCTATTCCAAGGGAAGAGGAATGTGTAGATGTGGGTGCTCCTGTAAGAGGTACAGCACCACAGACACGTTCTTCAGTGCAAGGTGCAGGACCACAAGTCCCTGCACCTACTACTGACACGACATCGATGCCTCATCGCAGTGGGAGAGTTATTTTCCAGTCGGAAAGGTACATGTTCATGGGTGAGTCTTCGAACTTGAGCCCGGAAGACGGACATGAAGACTCTGACCCACTGACTTACGAAGAGGCAGTGCAGGATAAGGATGTTGCCAAATGGCGTGTCGCGATGGATTCTGAAATTGAATCCATAACTGCTATGGATGTATACCAGAAAATTGATTTGCCAGATGGCTTTAGGGCCATAGGGTGCAAATGGGTATACAAGAGAAAGAAAGGGGCGGATGGAAAGATCACGTCTTTTAAGGCCAGGCTGGTGGCAAAGGGTTATAGTCAGAAAGAGGGCATTAACTATGACAAAACCTTTTCACCCGTAGCCTTGCTCAAATCCATCCGGATACTCCTTGCCATAGCTGCGCCTATGGACCTCGAGATCTGGCAGATGGATGTCAAAACCGCTTTTCTAAACGGTTACCTTGAAGAAGGTAGAGACATCTATATGCAGCAACCCGAGGGTTACATAAGCAAGGGCGAAGAACATCTTTTCTGGAAGCTTAGGAAGTCCTTGTATGGACTTAAGCAAGCTTCAAGGTCGTGGAACTTACGTTTCAACGATGTGATTAAATCCTACGGATTTGCACAGTTGGAAAACGAAAGTTGTGTTTACCGACTTTGTGTCAGTGGAGCGTGGTCTTCCTTGCACTATACGTTGATGACATACTCCTATTTGGAAACAACGAGGGAGTGATGTCCGAAATCAAAGTTTGGTTATCCGAACAGTTCCAAATGAAGGATCTGGGTGAAGCTGGCTACATTCTTGGGATTAAGGTCTTACGAGATTGTAAGAGAAGAATGTTGAGATTATCCCAGGCATCCTATGTGGATACTGTGATAGCCCGGTTCAGCATGCAACTCGCCAAGAAAGGCTTGCTACCTTTCAGACATGGCATTCGTCTTTCTGGTGGGCAGTGTCCTCAAACACAGTGAGAGAAAGACGAGATGAGTCTTGTACCATACGCCTCGGCGGTGGGAAGTCTCATGTATGCGATGCTGTGTACCAGGCCAGATATCTGTTATGCCGTTGGCATGGTAGCAAGATATCAGTCTAACCCTGGACAGGCGCACTCGACTGCTGTAAAGCATATCCTCAAGTATTAGAAAAGAACTAGGAATTTCTACCTAGTTTATCAAAGTGAGGATTTGTGTCCTGTGGGTTATACAGACTCGGATTTCAAAGGGGACCAGGATGAGAAAAAATTGACCTCAGGATATGTGTTTACCCTGAGAGGTGGAGCTGTATCTTGGAGGAGCTCAAAGCAGAATTGCATTGCTGACTCCACCATGGAGGCGGAATATGTCGCCGCCTCCGACGCCTCGAAAGAGGGGGTGTGGCTCCGGAACTACCTTTTAGAGTTGGGCGTGATTCCGAGTTTGCCGAGGAGCATCACAATTTATTGTGATAACTTTGGTGCAGTGGCAAACTCAAAGGAACCGCGGTCTCACGGGGCAAGCAAACACATAGAGAGGAAGTTCCATATCATACGAGAAATCGTATCAAGGGGCGATGTGCTGATTAAGAAGATTGACACTGCTGACAATCTTGCTGATCCGTTTACAAAGAGCTTGCCGCAGAAAGTTTACGAAAGACATATTCGTGAGCTGGGTCTGAGGTGGATGCCGACCACTGATAGTGGTTAAAGAGACAGCAGACTAGATAGACGGACTGTATACTCTGTAATAGCTTAGTTATGCTTTGAGTATAAGTGGGAGATCGAAGGGGTTTACTGAAAGCATTTATTACAATGAGTATACAACGGTTTATTTCTCCTATCTGTTAACAATCTTACATGTAAGAACAAAGGTATCCTCTTGTCTCACCGATAGGGAAAATCATACGGCGTATTGTAGATCGCAGAAGACAGTATGATCACGTGACCTAGTGAGACATAAACCTGATCACAGCTGAGACAGCGTATGAGGATACGTCTGTCCGGATGGCTGCGGCATTGTCGGAATAAGTAGTCTGTCTTGGTTACTTGACATGCTGGTATGCAAGGGGTGGCGTATTGATGGACCGTTGAGATGTATTTGTCTGTCTGACATCAGCAAATACAAGATCTCGTTTTGATTGAGTCCAAACCCTAACGAAGGTTCAGGGGTTTGCATGGATTGACTGTTGCTTTGACTTGCCATGGTGGAGAGCCAATACAGCGCGCTCGTATATCCGCATCTTGGGTAACAGCGGTTCGTGTAGTACTGCCTGAGACTGGGTTTAGGTATCCATATTCGAGTAATAGGATGGGGACATTCCCTGAGGAGCTCAATAACATTCATCGTGCCAAAGTCCTGCAGGCTGATTAAGTTCAGGCACGAGTGATAAGGTTTGAGTGGTACTACTCAGGAATAATAAGATATTAATTAATTGTAGATAGAGCTTGTCAGAGGCTCCGATTAATTAATGAATGTCCGGTAACCTTAAATATGGGGATTCTCAATTAAATGCAGCCCATTCTCACAATGTGGTAATAAAGGGGTAGGTCAGTATTAATTCTGTGGTGAAAAAAAATTAATATTAATTAATTAATTGTGTCTTGAGTTGTGGACATGGGAATTAATTAATTTATAGGCCCACTTTATTATTTGCATTAGGTCCCAGGTCTGGCCCAATTAAATATGCTGAATTGAGCCCAAAGAGCCCATTAGGGATAAAACCCTATGTCTATAAATTGACAGCTCTCTCTCATAAGTTGTATGACAGTTGAAACACACTAAACCGAGGAGAGAGAGAAGGGGGCGCCGACTTTGGAGAGAGAGGAGTAGAATTTCGATTCTGGTCCTGCTCATAACACAGATCTACGGAGTCCTCACCAGTAGTAGATCTGAACAGCATTGGGACACAGCCCTGAAGATCTAATCTGGAGAACATATTTCTTTTTCTTCTCTTTCTGTTTTTCAATTTATTCTAGAAATTAGTATTCTAATTTCTGTTTCCGCAGATTAAATCGAATCGCGTGGTTGAATTGAGATTTGGAATTCAAACGCGAAAGATCGGTTTAGACTCGACGGAGTTACGATAAACCCTAAATCCACAATCTTTGTATTAAATTCATAGGAGCATGCTAGGGTTTTGAGAATTTGAATTATGAGCAATATCCATAGATCGATCCGGTTCAGTTTGGTTTTTGTGATTCGGTTCACGTGAAAACCCTACATTATGTCCATATCCTTGGTGAAATGCACAATAATTCTCGGGATTCTGATGCCCGATGTTAGCGAGGGCCTTGGTTGGCCATCTGACTTGACTCTTTAGTGCCATCATTTCCTGAATTATTTCCATTGGATTAGCATTCATATCGAACGACTTCGGGGCTGTTTGTGTTGCGTATTGTTGAGTCCCAGTCTTTTTCCGTTCATTTTGTTGACTATAGGGTTGGAATCTGCCTCCCTTTCCAGAATTCATTTCCGCTCGAATTGCTTTATTTTTCTACCTTTTCCGAAGTTTTCTTCCTCAATCTCCTTTCTGATCTGTACTTCGGCTCTCATCATAATTTCAGCAAAAGTTGAACATGGATACTTCACTAGCTTCCAAAATAAGCTTGATCCTCGAATTTGTCCTTTTTTGAAGGCTGATACAGCTGTTTCTTCGAGACAATTCGGGATAGCTACCTTCACTTCATTAAATCGCCTTATGTACTGTTGTAGTGTTTCACCTTCCTTCTGTACCACTTGGTATAAATCGTCCGATTGTTTTTGTATCCTTCGGGTGCTGGAAAATTGCGTAGAAAACTGTTCATGCAACTCTAAAAACGAAGTGATTTTTCCAATCTTAAGGTGCATAAACCACTGCATTGTTGGCCCTTCGAGACATGCCCCGGAACTCTTGCACATGCAGGCTTCTCGAATCGCTTCCAGAATTGAGGTTGTTTGCATTTTGAATTTGTATAAGGTTACAAACTCATCAAGATCATTAGTCCCATCGTACGCTTTGATGGCTGGTATTGTAAACCGTTTGAGCACTTGAACTTTTGCAATTTAAGACTCGAATGGTGAGTCATTGTAATTTCCAGTCTTGGGTGGAACGTTAAGGTTTGCAACCCCATGCACATTATCCATCCTCCTTGTCAACTCCCCCAACTTAGATTCCAAGTCTTTGATCCTATCAGATTTTGATCTTTTCATTCAATCGCCAAATAATGGATTGCCCTGAATCCTGTGAGTCCAGTTCTCTATATTTCGTTTCCATACTTTCAGCCTTGCTTTGGTTCTGAAACATTACCAATTGCTCTGCGTCTAATGTAGATCTGCGATTTTGCTCACGCAATTGTTCCATTCCTTCTTGCATCTGCCTCATATTCTCTTCAAACAGTCGTTTGTTCATGACTGAATCCTCCCCTTCTTCGGTGTTGCTACGCCTGACACTCATCGATCTATCCATCTCTTTCTTTCAATCTCTTCCCACAGACGACGCAAATTGTTGATTCTTAAAAGTTCGTTCAAAATGTTTAAAGAATGAATACTTGATAATGGATGTTTGAGTGCCAGGTTTTGTAGGGTTTTCCCATGAACTGAATCACCAAAACCAATTTGAACCGGATCGATTTATGGATATTGTGCACAATTAAATATACAATAAAACCTAGCATGCTCCTATGAATTTAATTCTTAGATTTGTGGATTGAGAGATTACCGTAACTCCGTAGTGTCTGATCCAATCTTTTGCGTTTGAATATCCAACTTCAATTCAACCACGCAATTTCGATTTAATCTGCAGAAACAGAAATTAGAATACTAATTTCTAGAAAATCGAAATTAAAGAAAGAAAAGAAATATGTTCTCCAGATTAGATCTTCAGATCTGTTTCCCGATGCGTTCAGATGTACTACTAGTGAGGATTCCACAGATCTGTGCTTTGAGCAGGACCAGAATTCAAAAATTCTCCTCCTTTTCTTGAACAGGATCGACGCCTCTTTCTCTCTCTCTAGGTTTACGGTTTTTCAACTATGTTACAACTTATGAGATAGAGCTGTCTATTTATAGACCTAGGGTTGTAAACCCTAGTGGGCTCCTGGGCTCAATTCAGCACACTTTCCTTGGGCCAGACCAGGGACCTAATGCAAATAATAAAGTGTGCCTATAAATTAATTAATTTCCATGTCCACAACCCAGGACACAATTAATTAATTAATATTAATTCTTTTTCACCACAGAATTAATACTGACCTACCCCTTTATTACCACGTTATGAGAACGAGCTGCATTAATTGAGAATCCCCATATTTAAGGTTACCGGACATCCATTAAATAATTGGAGCCTCTGACAAGCTCTAACTACAATGAATTAATATCTTATAATTCATGAGTAGTACCACTCAATCCTTATCACTCGTGGATGAATGTCCCCATCCTATTACTCAGATATGGTTACCTAAACCCAGTCTCAGGCGGTACTACACGAACTGCTGTTACCCAAGATGCGGATATACGAGCACGTTACTCAGGCTCTCCACCATGGCAAGTCAAAGCAACAGTCAACCCGTGCAAACCCCTGAACCTTCGTTAGGGTTTGGACTCAATCAATATAACGAGATCTTGTATTCGCTGATGTCAGACAGACGAATACATCTCACTGCGGTCCATTAATACGCCACCTCTGCGTACAACATGTCAAGTAACCAAGACAGATTACTTATTCCGACAATGCCGCAGCCATCCGGACAGAAGTATCCTCATACGCTGTCTCGGTTGTGATCAGGTTTATGTCTCACTAGGTCAAGTGATCATACTATCTTCTGCGATCTACAACACGCCGTATGATCGTCTATATCGGTGAGACAAGAGGATACCATTGTTCATACATGTAAGATTGTTAACAGATAGGAGAAATAAACCGTTGTATACTCATTATAATAAATGCTTTCAGTATACAAAACCCATCAGGTTTTCCAAATGTTACTTTTCAAAAAAAAAAAAAAAGTTCCAATGTCTGTTCTCCTTCTTTTTCTTCTATTTATTTACATCTCTAATCTATTACAAGTATTTTGGGGAGAATGAGGAGTTAATTGCTACTTTCTACTTTCACTATTGTCTAGAGCGTGATTTCAGCCCTTTGATGACCAATTTCCTTGATTTTTGCCTTAATGTTTGCCTTTACTCTGCCCTTCCTTCTTTAGTTTGTCGCAGCTCATTGGAGTTTGGGTTGCCTTGCGTTTGAGACGACTTTCACCATCTTGTTCCTATTATGTCTTAGAGGCAATCGACTCGTCAGTAATCCGCCCTTTTATATGTTTGGTTCAGAAGATAGGCTCCCGGATTTATTAGGTACAACACAAATATTTTTATTTTTTTAGAAAATCATGTTTTGAAATAACCATTCTTAAATGTGAATGTACAAAACATTTATTTTTCTTAATTATAATTTAAAATATTTCTTACGTGGTCCCATGGTAATATGCTATAAATTAAAACAAAATAATTCCATACAATTACAATTTTACCACTTTCCCTCGAAAGAAATATCACATCAACTTTAATTTTTTTTTTGTTTATTATTTTATAAATATTGCATTCATTAATTTCTTATATTTACTATTTTTAAAATAATATAAATGTAATTTCTTTATATGATAATTTTATAAATTAAATTCATAAAGTTTAGACTTCATGTTTGATGTATTTTTTTTATTAAATTTATATTGGTTGGATGTGTAGTATAAAAAATAATTATATTATAATATATTAATATATAATATTGATGAATAAAGATTAAAATTATAGTAGAATAAGGTAATTTGAAGTTAATTACCATTAAAAACATATGTAGTTTGTAATTTAATTTTCTTTCTGCATTGTATGCAAATAAAATTACACTATTGTACTCCCTCCATTCCGGGTCATTAGTCTCATTTGTTTTTGACACAGTCACCAATGTTTGTGAGTGTAGTGGAATTAATATTTTATTAGTGTGAAAAGATTTTTTTTTCCATTTTAGGAAATGAGACTAATTCCACGGACAGACGAAAATGGAAAATGAGACTAATAAGACAGGACGGAGGGAGTATTGCATACAAGTAAGTTGTAAAGGTTGCGAGTAACAATTATTTAATAATTTATTCTCAACATATTTAAATAGAAATGTATCTAGTTTATTTATCTATATATTAAAATAAAGAAGTGGCTACCATAAAAAGAAAAAAAAGGGTAGGAACGGTTATTAAAGTTTTGGTCCACATCAATAAAATAATTTTTCTATTATTTTATTTTTTGAAATAGATTATTATTTATTTATTTGGTTATTAATTATTATTTGATATAAGTAATTTCTCAATTACATATTTCATATTTAGTTTTTTATATCCATATCTCATAATAACAGTCCATTATTCCCATTGATTATCAACAAAATATTTTACAAAAATCTAAATAAATTATAATTTGATAACTTATATAAATTCAGTAATCGCATCAATAATTATAGCTATAATTAAATTTATATAATAAATAAAAAATGAATAGTGATTATGGAAAAAGATTATACTTTTTTAATCATCGCAAAAATAATAATATTTAATGATAACATTAATAAATTAATATATAATTTTCTATAATTTATATAAAATCAACACATTTTGTTTTCAATTTTCATATTCTATAATGATAGAAAATATTTTTCCTTTATCATCAACAATATACTTTTTTCATCAAAATCTCGATAATTCATAATTTGATTATTTATTTTTCGCCATTATATGATGTAAACTTAAAATAAGTATTACACTTCATTGTATTTCTTCCGGTTTTTTTTTTGTTTCAAATAAGTCTTCTCTTGAGTTTGTGTAGTGTAACGTATAATTTACTTGGGTACATCAATTTCAAAATATGTACCGTTCAATAATATTCTAATTCACATTTCCGTAATCACATTTTTATATGATAAATATAAGAAATCTCTGTTGTTCTCATATCTTCTTTATCCCATTTTTATACAATAAAAATATTCAAAAAACATATTAATAAAATATATCATAATTAAAATTTAATATATATCTTTTCGTGAATATAGTCATTCATGCATATGAGATAGACATGTCATCAATTTCAAAACCTTTAGAACGTCTTCATAAAGGTTCAATAATATGTAATCCATATTTTCGTCATCATATTTTATATAAATCAATGAATAATATATCCCTGATCAAGTTTCTATAGAAATTAGATATAAAATAATGAATAATACTAAATATTAATTGAAACTCAAATGAGGAAACTTGGATATATTAATATTAGATTTTTAATTTTTTTAAAAATTAGTATTTTCTTTTATAATTTGTTAAAAACTATAAAACATAGGTACACCAGTTTAAAAACCTTCTGCTTATTCTAATTCTTACTACAATATATACATAAAATTTATTAAATTTATTTTCTTCCGTTTTAAAATAAAGGCATATCTTTTTTATCAAACTTAAAATATAATATTTCGATGAAATCTAACATTCGTATGTTTTTCATATTTAGTTATGATAACTTGACTTTTGCGCTCATTTTGTATCTTTTCTTGACATTAAAAAGGCATTTAAATCCTAATTTAATGCATGATCTCCTATAATTATAGAGTTTATAAACTCTATTATTCTACACTGAATGTAGTAATTATAAAGGGAATTAATGTGATGATATATATATTGTTGGTCCCGAAATCAGAGTACTTAATATGCAACGGAAGTAATAAGAAGTTGCACTTGTTCTCCTAAGCTGACAATAACTTAGTTTAGGGTACTTCAAAGATGTTAAGCTTAGGTCTGACGTTATTAAGTAAGTTTCACATAATATACACTTCAATACTTGGACAAGTTTTGAAGGTTTAAAAGTCAGTTTTGCGAAACTAAATAAAGACAGAAACTTAAATGAAAATAGTAAAGAACACATGATATTTTATAGTGATTGGGATCTAAAAATCCTAGATCCACTCTTCAGACCCTTGGTTTGGATAATTCCTAAGTAAAATACAAGCCTCCTTACGATCTATACACAACCCGTCGGCACTTCGTCAATCGGCCTGCTGTGGTCACTCGCCTAGGAACTTCTTGTACGCTTAGCCTTCAGGTTGAAGTGAAGACGACACCCCACAACCTTCTTCCTGGTGGTTGGATGTTTGCTGTTCTTCCCAGAACTTAGGTGGTTGGCAAAAGCCCGTGAGAATCAGAACCCCAGAGTAGGAAACTGACTGCTATAAATATATCTTGGAAAGATATATTCACCAAATGATAGGTTTAGCTATAAAGCTTCAGCCTCGTGCTTAGAGAGAGTAGCATAGAGTAACAACTTGAGTCAGGAACTCAAGTCTCGTGTAAGGAAACACGGAAACTCAGAGAGTTTTAGCTGACTGATGGCTTAGTTATATGCTCTTTGCTGTGTGGAATTCGTATCCTTTAAAGGTCAGGGGGCAGACCTATTTATAGAGAAATCCTTCGAGCATTTTGAATTTCTGCCTGTTAGACACATAAATCTAGTGGTTAGACTCATGGAAGATGTCGTCTAATTATAGCCCATACTATAGGTCTGCTCTGCTATGTCAGTGTACTTTTCACTAACTTTGCGTCAGACTAAGTTTCAGTCTAAGGAATCTAATTTTGGATATCCTCGTACTGATTTTTACTTAGGCATGAATATGCCAAAGTCTTACTGAGCTTCGATGTCTTTGATAAGCTCGTGCTTACAAGGTAGAGGCTCTTATACTGACTTCCCATAGTCAGTATAGCCAGCCCTCATACTGACTTCCTATATTTCATACTGACTTCTCTTAGTCAGTATGGAAAACCCTCATACTGATTTCTCTTAGTCACTATGGAAAACCCTATACTGAGTACCCAAACTTAGTGTCGGTTAAGGCCATACTAGGTGAAAACCAAGTTTCAAGTGCGTACACTTCTTCAGTTCTCGAGCATTTCCTATGCTTGGTCTTGGTTAAGGCCATACTTGGTGAAAACCAAGTTTCAAGTGCGTACACTTCTTCAGTTCTCGAGCATTTCCTATGCTCGGTCTTCAACCACTAAGTTCTATTACAACTCGATTGATCCTATACAAGGATTACAGTTTTAGAACCCTAGAAACTGAAAAACTGACTAAGATTTGACCCACCAAAACACAAAAAATAAATGAAGGAAAAAATCCTAACAATTTCCCCGTTTTTGGTATGGTCAAAGCTATCTTTAACATAAGGTGATGAAGAGTGGATAACTTTAGAGTTTTTACAATTTTGACGATTAGTCACATAAATTGAAAAAATTTTCCCCTCAAATTCAGCTTTCTACTTAAGATCTTCTCCTTCTGCGCTGACTAAGAGTCAGTTTCTAAACTGGGAGTTGGAACTCAGTTTAATTCCGTATCTATCTTTCAAAATATTCAAAGTGTTGAAACCAAAATTTGGTTTTCTTCATATAGAAACTTAGTTGGAAGTAAGTTTCATCTTCTTTTGTGGACGCCTCTTAGAATGATCTTTTTAGCACTTGGCAAGGTGGAGAACTTCATACTGTGTTGCGTAGACACCACTTGAAATCTCTATGCTGAGAAGTACACCAAGTCTGTAAAGCTAAGAGTTTGAACTCAGTTTTAATCAGCGATAGATATTCCTTCAACGAATTTTTCTTTGTCAATCTTACCTTTTGATGAATTATGTCAGTGACACCACTCGTGAATAAGGGAGAATATGAGCAAAACTCAGAGTTGGGACTCTATTTTATTCCGCATTTACTCCTCTTCAATCGAGATCTCGTCGAACTCCAATAAACCAAGCTTGATACATAGCTTCTTGAATATGGTCTCAAGGAGTGGTTTGGTTAAGATGTATGCAAGTTGGTCTTTAGTATGAATGTATTCTACGGACACGTCCTTCTTCTCGACATGATCTCTGATGAAATGGTGCCTTATGTCGATGTGCTTGGTTCTGGAATGGTGAATTGGGTTCTTCGTGATGCACATTGCACTACTATTATCCTAGTAGATTGGTACACACCCAGTTTCAACTTCATAGTCAAGCAAGTGTTTCTTGATCCAATGCACTTGAACACAACAACTTGTGACAGCAACATACTCAGCTTTGGTTGTTGACATGGCTACTGAATGCTGCTTCTTGCTGAACCAACTTACAAGCTTGTGTCCTAGGAACTGACATGTTCCGCTTGTGCTCTTTTGGTCGATTTTGCATCCTCCAAAATTTGAATCAAACTAAGCATTCAGAGTAAGCTCATCATTTTTGGGATACCAAATACCTAAGGATTATGTCCCTTTGAGGTATTTGACTATTCTTCTAGCAGCCTCCATGTGCGACTTCTTTGAATTTGCTTGAAACCTCGCACATACTCCAGTTGAGTAGAAAATATCTGGCCTACTTGCAGTTAAGTATAGTAGTGACCCAATAACACCTCTGTACATGGTTGGGTAGACTGCTTCACCTTCTTCATCAAGATTGATTTGAGCACTTGGGCTCATAGGAATCCTCAAGGGCTTGGTCTTTTCTGGACAAAACTTGCTGATCAAGTCCTTGGTATACTTCTTCTGATTGATGAAGATTCCTCCTTTGGACTAAATTACTTGAAGACCTAGAAAGTTAGTCAGTTTACCCATCATGCTCATCTGGAAGTTGTTGTGCATAAGTTGGGAAAAATTTTCACACATGTTCAATTTTTTGCATCTGAATATGATATCATCGACGTAGATCTGTATAAGAAGGATGTTTTCTCCATCCTTGATCCTGAATAGTGTTGTGTCGATTTTACCTTTCTGGAAACTGTTCTTGAGGAGAAACTGAGATAGCCTCTCATACTAAGCTCGGGGTGCTTGTTTCAACCCATAGAGAGCCTTCCTCTAATTTCCTTCTTCAAAACCTAGGGGTTGTTCCACATATACTTCTTCTTTGATCTCCCCATTCAAAAAGGCACTCTTCACATCCATCTGGAAAACTATGAAGTTGTTTTGTGCTGCATAAGCAAGTAATAGTCTGATAGCTTCTAGTCTGACTACTAGAGCAAAAGTTTCATTGAAGTTGATCCCTTCACCTTGAGCATATCCTTTTGCTACATGCCTTGCTTTATTCCTTATAATGTTCCCTGTTGATAAGCTGGTATTTAGCCTCACTTATCACATTGTTTTCTTATTGGTTTGTTGCAATTACTTGATTTTTAGTTAATAATCGAGCATCATTCAAGTTTATTGGGGTATTATGCTTGTCATGGTGTGGTTTTGCAGGTTTTGGGCCAAATCCAATGGAAACCCGTACCGAAAGCACCAGATGTTCAAGAAAATAGTCACGACTTCTTCCACAGTTGGAATCCGAGCTAATGGAGCACATAATTGGAAATATCTTTGAGTTAACTTTCCAATGCAACTGGAATCGGGTCAATCGGAGTTCGGGAGTGAAAGTTATGGACAAAACCGTGAGACTGCGCAGAAGGATCGCAAGAGGGAAAACGTCTCTGTCTCGACCGATATGAAGTCCACGTCGACCGACACAAGGGGATCCACATCGACCAATGCAATCTCCACGTCGACTGATGTAATCTCCACATCGACCGATATGAAGTCCACGTCGACCGATGCAAGGGGATCCGCGTCAACAGAAAAGGAATTTTCGAGATTTTTATGGTTAAATCATATTTTTGGCCCTAGATCCCAATTTATACACCTCTACCTCTATAAATACTTGTTTTGCTCGAGTTTTGAGCACCTTTTACCAGTTCCTCTCAGTTTTTATTTTAGTTTTCTCTTGATGTATTGAAGTTTTAGTTATTTTGGAGAATTCCTCTTTACTTTTCTTGTTGAATCTTTACATTTTAATGCAATCTTTAATTTTCCTTGCAATGTCTATTTTAAATATGTTAGGCTAGAACCCTAAACAGGTTCTAGGGTTTCTCCATCTCTGATGCATGTTTTGATTCAATAGTTCAAACCCTTTAAATTGGTTTAAATCCTATGTTGTGTTTTAAGTCTATTCTCATGGAAGGATCGAGAGATGAAGGTTGAGGTAGGTTTCAGTTATTAATCGAAGGACCGAGAGGTGAAGGTTAGTAATAGGAAGTTAGGGTTTAATACTTTTGATTTTCTGTCCGACAAAGAAGAATTCAATCGTAGGAAAAATCTAATCTTTATTGAAATTAATTAACTTTGTGTGTTTGAGTACATCTGCTGCTGCCAATCTGTCATCGGAGGCTGCCGAGGCTGCTGAGGAGGACGGGTGCTAGGACCAGCGGCATCTCGCAATCGTTGATTCTCCGCCCTAGAAAGATTTCGGAGACTCATGAAAAAACCGTCAGGAGATAACACTCCGACCACATCCTTATGCTCCTCGGTATCCAGTAGCCAGTTGGATCTATCAGACAGATCCGCCACTGTTGTCCAATCCGGGCGGGGCATCTTCATAGTTAAATTTCCAAATTTATAAAAGATTGCACCTCTTTGCCCTGGAACTACAAAACGACCGGCTAACAAAGAATTTGAATCCAAAAACAAAGCTAGAGCAGAAACACCTGTCAAATCTACACCTAAGTGCTCAAAAATAGGAGTAATCATACCACAACTGAAGGTCCGGGTGTTTGTATTCGCAGCCCGACTCCAAGCATCCATTAACATTGCCCCCAAAGAGAATTTTATACCATTCATCAAAGCATATAACATATGAAGCTCGGAAGTAATCACATTGCTTGACTCATACCGGCCGCACACAGAACTACCAACAAACTTATGAATATAACGAATAACGGGATTCCTAATCGCCGTAGCTCTACATTCTTTAATATTGAACCTCCTATCCCAGGAAATACCCGTAATCTGTTCCCAGAATTCCCCCAAATTCACATTCTCATGCACAAATATGGAATCAGGATCACAACCATAAATCTCATCAATAGTAGCCCGCTGAAAGAAATGTTCCGTCCCTTGGAGTTTGAATTTCATTGACAACGGTAATCCCCCCGCTCCTTTCATAACAGTAACGGACGCGAGGAATTCCCGCGACAACTCCATGTAGCCGGGCCATTTGGCATTGAGCATCTTCTTCCAACCGATGCCCGTAAGGAGACTCCACACATCGTCCTTCAACTTCATAGCCTTCAACGTCTCGCGGCACAAGTATTTAGTGCCCACAACTTGCCAGTTAGCCAAATTTTTGTACTTTGCAAACTCCTCATCATCAAACTTCTTCGGGCGCCCATCTGAAGAAGAAGACTCCCCCCTTGCTCGTTTGCTTGCCATGAGAAAAATTGAAATGTGAGATAGTATCAATTCAATGTACTAAAGTATGGGAAAAAATTTAGGAAGAGAAATTTCGACCGAAAGGAGAATAGGTCGAGCAATTGCTCGATCGAGCATTTAAAATCGCGCACGGCTCAGCCGAGCGCCAGATGGCTCGGCCGAGCAGAGGCTCTGTCCGCGCGAAGGTCCTGCTGGCACGCTGTGGCTCGGCCGAGCATGCCTTGCTTGGCCGAGCGAAGTCTCTGTCCCAGCCTTCCATTCAGCTCGGCCGAGCCTGCACCGCTCGGCCGAACAGCCCCTGCTTTCACCATTTTTCGCCCTTTCTCCGACACTTTTCCGATCAAGTTGCCTCTAACCTTCTCTATTCCTCAATCACAATGCTAAATGAGTTTGTAACTCCACAAGCAATTAAGAATCCTTCATCAAAAACACTAAACTACATTATTAAACCAAAATCAACACACCATTATTCAAAAACAAGAAAATAACAAGGTTTAAACATTGGGTTGCCTCCCAATAAGCGCTTGTTTAACGTCGAAAGCTCGACGACCATACCTCATGTCAATCATGATCCCATGGTGCAGATCCCGAACTCATACCTCGATTTAGCATGACATGATCCTCCGGGAAAGACAACTTCCTTCTTGCACTTCGAGGTAGATCCGGATCCGCTCGAGCCTTCTTTGTCCGAAGTTGTTCAAATTCATCTAAGTCTCCCGGATCATCCTTTTCTTCGATGTTGCCCCCCATGAAGTCTAATCCTGGGTCGAGCACATCCTTCAACCTCTTTTTCCTATCAACTCTCTCCTCTT
>JAPKLW010003429.1:21847-42092 GCA_026898455.1 Plectranthus barbatus
TTAGCTCTTCTCATGCTGGTGAACAGTGTCAGCACGAGTCTTTGTCAGCCGCCATCTGATGAAACTTTTCCCAACTGGTGAACAGTAACCAGTGGTAAGTACATCTCATGCTGGTGAACAGTAGCCAGCATGAGTCTTGATCAGCTGCGACTTACAACTCAAAAAGACCTAAACAGGACTTTACATTTGAGACTAGAGCTATTCTAGAGACAAACTGACGCTGGTAGGACTTAGGATTTGATCCACCAAAACACCAAAACTAGGATCTAAACAAGTAGCTACTGGGGAAAGGAAACTTAGCCAAATTTCCCAACACTCTTAGATACTCTAGAATTTGGAAGTTGAATCTTCACTTCATCCTTGATCTTCAACAGCCTTACCCATGTGTATCTCGAATAGTCATCCACTACAACGAGAGTGAACCTATTTCCTCCAGTGGTGGGTGGCTTGACTGGTCCAAATAGATCCATGTGAAGTAGCTCAAGGATCCTATCTGTGCTTGCTGTGATGGTTTGGTTCTTGAATGAAGCTCTAGTTTGCTTTCCCATCTTGCATGCTCTTCAGACACCTTCTTCTTTGTTAAACCCTGCTAGTGGTAGGCCTTCCACAAGTTTGTGCTTGACTAAGTGTCTGATTGATTGGAAATTCAGGTAGCTAAGCCTCTTATGCCATAGCCAGTTGACTCTTTCTTAGGACGAGCTTGTTGCAAAAAGGTACGTGTCAGGCTTCCCGCTCTCCCAATCCACAAAATAGAGACTTCCTTTCTTTATTCCCTTAAGCACAGTCTCCTTGGAGTCCTTACCGTTGATCAAGCAATCTTGTTTGGCAAAAGTCACCTCATACCCAGATTGGATAAACTAACTGACACTCAGCATATTGTAGTTGAGGTTGATGACTAAGGACACGTTGCTGATGGTGATTCCACTATACTCTAAGAATCCTTTGCTGATTACTCTCCCCTTTGAGTCATCTCCAAAACTGACTAGGGGTCCTCTAGACATCTTCAGGTTTGAGAGGATATTTCTTCCTCCAGTCATGTGGGTAGAACACCCACTGTCCCAAATCCAGGATCTTTTCTTCTTCTTGAGCTGACTTTGGTGAACCTGTACCTGCAAAACAAGTAAGGTTAGATTAAAGGTACCCGTATTTCTGCGGGTCCTGCAAGGTTAGCCTTGTGGATCCATCCTTTGGGGATCCATAGTTGCTTTAACTTTGGTGTCACAACTTACTCTCCCTTTCTCTTCCTTTTAAGACAGTGAATGCAATTTATGTGAATATTTGAAGGAATGGGGTGTGTGTGTGAAACCTTTCCAGAAACTAAGTTTCTTGAAATCAAACTTCTAGGAACTGACTTCCTAGAAAATGAGTTTCTT
The DNA here is from genome assembly GCA_026898455.1 of Plectranthus barbatus. Taxonomy (NCBI): domain Eukaryota; kingdom Viridiplantae; phylum Streptophyta; class Magnoliopsida; order Lamiales; family Lamiaceae; genus Plectranthus; species Plectranthus barbatus. The sequence continues at coordinate 23,221 of JAPKLW010003429.1, forward strand.
AAAACTAAGTTTCGGTTGGGTTCTCAAAAACTAAGTCTTGGGCGTACAGTCTTCCTAGTCCTTCAAATAGAAAGTGATTGGACTCAGACCTCGTATAGGTGTACTTCCTATACGGATAAGTTCTCTTCTCATAAGAATTATGAGTAGGTAACCTCATATTTCTAGAATCCGAAAATGATACTGACTTTTTACAAAGGTCAGTTCTAGCTGCTGAAGTGGGTTTCCTCACATTAGGAACAATCTGCTTGACCCACTTCTTAGGCATAGCAGGCTTCATCTCAGGTTTAGTTGACTGTAGGTCAAATTCTTTTTAAGGTTAGGTGTTGGAGTCATTTTTTAAACTAACTTCTTCCCTTTCCCTGATCAGCCACTCAGGAGTCTCTGTCTATACTGACTATTCCCCTGCCTAACAACTTAACTTCTAAACTAGAATCCCTTTTAAAATGATGATTAGAAATATTTCTAGTTTCAGAAGTTGATGCATGATTGTTGAAAATGTTTTCCGAAAATCCTAGTCCTGACTTATCAGATGAATCTCGTTGTAAGCTTAGGGCTTCATAAACTTTGCTAGTGCTCGAATAAAGTGAGCAGATAAGTTTTTTATCACTAGCTATTTTCAATTTTTGAGATTCGCATTCTTCAAAAAGAGATTTAAAAGTTTTAAGTAGACTAGAATGCTCCTCCCTAAGCTTGGCTAGCTCATCACTTAATGACTTTGATCCTTAGTTTCCTCAGTTAGTTTTGAAATTTTAAGTTTTAGTGAGGCATTTTTGCCGGCTAAAACATTATTTTATTCGTAAAATTTGGAAAATTCTTTATTTAAAACTTAGAGGGTTACATCCTTTGAATCTGAGCAATAAGATTCAAAGTCCTCTTCAATGCATGCTATAGGAATAGAAACTGAGTTTGAAGTATTTACCAAGTTGTGCGACTCAGCTTCAGCTCCTTCTTCTTAGGATTCCAATGCTCATTCTTCTTCTCCATTTTGGCCATCAGCACCAAAAATGCTTCCTGCACGGCCTCGTCGTCTGAAGTGTAGTATCCATCATCATTATCTGAGATGTCTGGCACCTCAATTCTGGATAGCATTGCCTTTGCAATAGCTCTGGAAGCTTTCTTCTCGAATACCCACTCCAAGCGTTCTCTTTCCTCCTTGGATACCATCGGGCACTCGTACTTGAGGTGATTTGGAGAGTTGCATTCGAAGCATGCCTTGGGAGGTCTCTCGCTGAATTTTTGTTCACTGGGTTGTGAACCTTCATTCTTAGCTTTGGCTTTCTCAAGAAGTTTCATCAGCTTCCTCATTTGCTCCTCAAGCTCATCTATCGAGCTCTCTTCCTCCTCCTTCTGGTTGGAAGGTGTTGGTGCCGACTTTAATGTAGTCATCTGGCTGGATGATCTGTCAACTTGGTGAGGCTTCCGAGGCCTTCTCTTGAATTCTCTCTTTGCGAAAAATGCAGCGTCTTCTTTGGGATGAGTATTGACATTCCGCACAACTTCATTCCTGTTCACCATTAAGATATCCCACTCATGAGCTTGTTGTTGGGCAAACACTTCCTTGGTCGTCATCTTGGAGAGATTATTTTCTTTCAAGCTTGTGACTTTGACGAACCAGTCCTTCTTGGGCATCTTGGAGAGAATCTTTGCGTTCATATCTGCAATCTCATAAGTTCTCCTCAAGTTCTTTAGCTCACAAATAATGGCATTAAATCTAGCTTACATTGATTTTACATTTTCACTAGGAAGCATTTGGAATGACTCATACTTATCTACACAGTTTTGAAGCTTGTTTCGCTTCATCTGATTAGTCTCTTGGCAAAGAGTGCCAAGGAATTCCCATCTTCTTGGCGTTGTCGTAGGCAAGAGCTTCGACACCCAGTAGCTCTGGTAAGTATTGAAGATTGAGCACCATGGCTACTAAATCCAGCAGAAAATGAATTATGTCCTTGGTCTTCTACTCAGCATAAGGTTTGTCCACTAACTTCGGGCCTCCTGCTCCTCCGAATTGAGTGTTTACTTTGGTGATCTTTAATGGTCCGGTGGATAGAACCTCAACCTACTCTGGATAGACGTTCTTTAGCATTATCAATGAGCGCTTCTTCTATATATCAAAATTTTCTCCTGTATAATTTGGAAGCTTTGTAATGTGTGCCATCTCTGCGTACCTAAGCTTGAACACACATACAAAAAAAAACAAAGTGCAAGGAGTAAAGATCTGGTCCTAAGAGACTCAACACAACCTTGGTCTGTAAGTACATTGGCGCGTGATACTGCCTCTATTATTTCTGCAACCAAAAAGAAACCTCACCATTTTGAGCATTCGTGAAAAGAAAAGAAAGAAAAGCAGAGAGAAAGAGTCCGAAGGGCAGTGGAATTAAATAGACGTTGTAAGTACTTCTTCCCTTTCATTGTTTCTTTGCCATTGTGGTTGGAATTGCAAGCAAACATGGGGAAACATGCAGCCAACGGTAACTTGACATTTTCTTGATTTTTCGAAAATGCATGTTGGAAATTTTGTTTCGCTGAAAATTGTATGATGTTTGCTGTGAATTTTATGTCTGGAAAGTATGTGGGGATATAAGGTTATGATGGGTTGTTGATTCTTAGGGCGAGATTGTGTTATGCTACACGCATGCGGGACTACAAAAGGGTGTTAATAGGGTGCTTAAAAATTTTCTGATTCGAGTAAAGAAAATTACTTAAACACATCATTTTTAATAAATCTGTGAACCAAACTTTCTGAATACTGTACTGAAGCATAAAGTTTGGGGGAGGGTATTTTCTTTACTCGAATAATTTGTTGCGAGAAAGGCTATTTTGTTGGAGTAAGGTGTGACTTATCTGTGCATTATTTGTGTGAAGCTATCTTGTGCTTATTCTCTCACTTAGGCTAAGTACAGAAAAATCAGAAATGAAGACTAAAAACCCTACAAAAAGAAGGTCTGGATTAGTAGAGGAGAGGCCAACCCCTAGCCCTAAGAAAAAGGAAAAGGAGCCAGAGAAAACTGGTGCGAAGATCCGGCCGAACTACCTTGGCCACCATGGCTAGCAGGAACGCTAAACTCCCTCAGACAAGCGTGGATAATCCGGTTGAAATACAAGAGGAAGAAACACCTGTTTTGAAAAAGGGAGTACAGTCAGAGAGGTCGAAGAAGGCAAAGGCAGACCCATTACAAAAGTTGGTAGAGGATGCTAAAAAACTGCGAGTGACTGAGGAAGAAAAGGGGAAGGCAACAGGAAGCAAGAAGGCTACACCGTCCTCTTCAAGTACAAAGAAGAGCAAATCAGTTTCACATATCTAGTTTCTAGCAACTTAGAACCAGGCCAAATTGTAAAAGTCCTGTATAGAAAATCTTATTCAAGTTGTAATAGAACTATAATAAAGGATCGAAGTTTGCTGAAGGAATCAACAAAGCTCATGAAGAATGCTGGAAGATCCAAGCAAACGAGAAGAAATTGCCGAAGGAATCAACAAGAATGAAGACAAGTAAAGAAATTAGCAAACATTGGAAAGGCTAGTGAATATACGAAGATTGCTGGAAACACTTAACGGAACTCTGAAGGAGTGAAGCAAGCCTTTTGCTGAATCTCAGTAGGATAACTGAAATGTCAGCAAACGACCAACTGCTAGCAAACGCATACAGCAATCTACAATCAATATGGAGTCGTGAAACAGAAGGATCCAAAATCACATGGAAACCTGTCGAATCAAATAGAAGGATAATCAACAGACAAAAAGAAGGTTTCCAGACTTAAACTCAAATATCTATTTTGACAAAGACAGCTAAAATAAGGGGAACGCCAATCAAAGATGAAGGAGATATGAAGAGTCTCTGCACTTTGCAAAAAAAGGACGGAGATTAGCGAGCAGATATCCATTGTTAACGGGTAAGATTCAAATGGATGTTTGAATCTTCAACTATAAATAGATGATTCACGTTGAGATAAAAAGTTCGGCAAATCCAAGTATACATAAGCTCACACTTGATCTCATCTAAATTACCAAATTAAAGTCCGATCATTCATTGATCGAGGCTTTGTAAAAGCTTCTGAGTTTATCTTGAGACCTTTGAAGTTCACTTCTATGGTTATCATTGGGATTCTTTCTATCCTAGAAAGAATCAAGCAATCATTCTGATCCACAAGCTGATTATTACGGGTTATTGCCGCAAGAAGAAAGGTTCTGGGAAGAACTATGAACTCCCAAGTTCGACGTCCAAGGAGAAGGGAGGTTTGTCCTCACTCTAAGTAGTGTCAAAGTGAAGATCGAAGACCGAGGTTCTTGAAGGTGCACGGTGACCAGACAGAGGAGCTGCTCAACTCTAGAGATCAAGTCTGACCTTGTAATCAATCATAGTGGATTTTCAGTGACGAGGACTGAAGAGTGGACGTAGAACAGTTGTTCGAACCACTATAAATCCGATGTTCATTTACTGCTTTCACTTTGTTATTTATTTATTAATTTGAAACTAAACACATCAAGTGTTGTAGTATAACGTGAAGTAAATCTAACAAACATTCGAGCTTAAACATATTTTACAAACACTTGCTGAGTAGTGACCTCAGCAAAATAAGTGCAATACCTTATTAACATTCTGCTGCAACTATAAACACTCTGATCGGGGACCAACAGTATTAGCTTATGTAATAAATGATGTCCCACAGGGATTTATTACACTATTTATGAAGTATAGAAATTATTATTTTTATGGTATGTAATAATAAGGTGTGACGTCTTAGTATCACATAGCGGTGGTCTCACGCACCGCTGCTATCGCTCGCCTCGGTCTTTAATCTTAGCGAGGCTATTGGCAGAGCATCGAGCACCCCACCCGTGTCCCATGACTCATGCCCCGACACCAGTCCCGGTCCTGCCTCAATCTCGGTCTTAGTTCTTGGCTATTGGTCTTTGGGTCCTTGAGCTCATCAGAGTGGGCCATCGATTGGGTTGGTCCAGTTGACGTGGTGCACACATAGCGAGTGACGTGTCTGATGTGTCAGCATGTGCGTTTGAACGATGAATCATTATGGTCTCATTTAAACAAGACACACCACATGCCCAGGTCTCCCACCCGTTATGGTCGTGCTTCCTAGGGTAATGATTTGAGCCATTGATGTTGCGACTGTAACCAGCATGCTCCCCCACCTAGAACATGCCTATATATAGTCATGCAAAGGTGAATGTCTCTGGTTACCAGAAATAGCCACATTACTCTAAATTCCAAGAAAACTTGCATTATTCCTCATAAGCTTTTAGCTCGCTCAGTTTCAACTCTTTAAATTTATCGGAGCTTCTACAATCACTGTGTTACCTTATAAAAGACGAAGTTGTTTTAACTTTAAGGACGAGCACTATGTTAACATTTTCATCTCGAGGGAAGAGGGCTCTTCGACTCATCTCCATTTGATTTATTTTGTTTGTTTTTTTGGTTTTTCATCACTTTCAGTTCTTCTTCTTAGTTGCATAATCTATTGTTAAAAGTTGCATCACTTGGTTGTATTTTCTTGTTGCATTAATAGCTATTCTCAAACTGCGATATTTCAACAATTGCAAGATGGAAGATATCTAGTTTTGAGACATGATTAACAACATCGTAAACACCACCAGAGGAAGCAAAATGGTGAGGCAAATCCCCCCAAGTGCACAAGCAGAGAAGCCCTTCAAATCTACGACGTGGATTTTAGAACTTGGCAAAAATAGATGCTATTCTATCTCACTACACTTGGATTGGCAAACTTTTTAAAGGAGGACAAGCTCGAATGTGCTGATGATAAGGAAGATGCAAACAAGAGAATAACCTTTGACAATTGGTGCCATAGAGATTTCTTAAGTCAAAATTGTGTACTCAATACTTTAGTAGATTATCTTTATGTTGTGCATTGTAATGTAAAAACTTCGGGATCAGCCAGAAAAGAAGTATAAGACCGAGGATGCGAGTACTAAAAAGTACGTTGTAGTGAAATATATATCGTACTAAATGGTTAATAATCGGTCTGTGGTGTAACAAGTGCAAGAGTTTCAACTTATTTTGCACAATGTTCATGCCAAATGAATGGTTGTTGGTCCCGAAATCATAGATATATTATATGCAGAGGAAGTTTTAAACGATCTTGCACTTTCTGAAACTTGACTTTCAGACTCAGTTTTTAGTTTCCGGAAAACTCAGTTTAAGCTCAAAGTTGGTTTTAGTTCTCAGTTCAAGTATACACTTCAATACTTAGAAAGTATTGAAGGTTTCAAATAAGTATGCAAACTTAATATGCAGAAACTTAAAGAAAGCGATAAATGGTACAAGATATTTTATAGTGGTTCTGAGCCTTAAATCCTACGTCTACTCTTCCAAACTTAATCAGGAATCCACAAAGTAAAAGAATACAAGTTCTCACGATCTATGCTAGCTCATCGGAGACCTCCATCCTTTAGTCTGCTAGGTCACTCACCTAGAAACTTGGCCTGCTCCTTCTTCAGCTTGAAGTGAGGACACACCTCGCAGCCTTCAATCTGGATGGTTGGATGTTTTCTGTTCTTCCCAGAACTTCAGGTTGTTGGCAAAGCCCATCGGAATCAGTATTCCAGAGTAGAATACTGACAGATGTGTTTATTACTTGAAAAGTAATAAACACCAAATGATAGCTTAAGCTTGAGCCTCGTGCACTTAGATAGTTATACGGAAAGATTAGCTTTAGTAAATATGTTAAGCCTCGTGTTCAGATAACATGGAGTTAAGAGAGCTTTTAAGAGATTTTTGAGTTTTCAATTTAACAGAGTTTTTGCTATGCTTTTCACGAGAGTCAGGTGTTTATTTCTGTCGAGGTTGACTCCTATTTATAGTTGAGTTGGTTGATGATTTGAAATTCTGACCGTTAGACATAGAGATTCATCCGTTAGAGACAAAGAGAATTTTGTCCAATCATCGCCCATTCTTTTCTGATTGTCGCAGCCTAACTTGCTCTGCTCTGAACTACTTTTAACTGTGGTAGTGTACTTTACACATGCCCTTGTCAAACTCAGTTTAAGTCCGAGGAACTCAAACTTAAGTTTCCTCGTACTGAATGATGATTGAAAATTTGAGGAATCTTCGAAATAAATTTGAGCTCCACTCGGATTCTTTTTGTCTCCTTGAGTTACACGTGCTCTTTAACTCCAGAAACTGAAAACTGAAATCCTCCTGATTCCAAGTTTTAAGTTTGGCTTCTCTTTAGAAACTGAGTTTTGGGACATTTTAAGTATCAAGTTTTGACTTCCGGCATTTCAAATTTCTTGGAGTCTTTATTTCAAGTTCTAAAACTTGATTCTTGATATCTTAACCTTTGTCTTCTGACAAAACTTCCTTAGAGACTAAATCTCTATCTGCTCGATCTTCAGCTTCAGTTTCTAGTTTCTATTCCAGCTCGATAAATCCTATACAAGGATTACATGTAGAAACACCTAGAAACTTAAAGCTAAAGTCAGTTTTGACACACCAAAATATCAAACAAAAGGATAAACTGAAAATCAGTTTCTAACAATTTCCCCCTTTTTCGGTGTTGCCAAAACTACTTATCTAAAGTCAGAAAAAAGGAGACTTGATGAACTGAATTTACAACGACACTACTCAAAACACCACTCCTTTAACCGACATACTCTATTTAATCTTCCCCCTAAATTGGAGAGATATTACTCGATTAATCAAAATAGAGCAAAAATAGATTGTTGATCACACTAGAATATGTGAATTCAGCCAGGTTAAGAAAAATTAGTAAGGACTGAGAAAGAGATAATGAGACTTTGTCTTCAATCCAATTTTCAGTTTTTCATTGATTTGAGAATTACAAGTACATTCTAAAGCTGAAAACTGAAGGTGCAAAAAAAAATTTCAAAAAAATTAAGCTACAGACTTACGGAGGAGGTTGTTCTGATGAAGATGGCTTGGAATCAGTCAGTTTTGCGGCCAACTCCATTAGTGCTTTGAAGTGAGCTTCTCTCTTCTACTCCTCTGCCTCTTCTCTTCTCAAACTCTTGGCCTCCTCTTCCTCCCTTCTCTTCTACTCCTCCTCTTCCTTCTTCTTCCTCTCCTCCTTCTCCTTTTTTCGCTCCTCTTCCCCCTTTTTGACAACATAAAAAAAAGAGTAGAGATTGTTTGCTAGACCGAGGACATGGTCGCGACTATTTCAATATCCTTTTTATCTTTTTCCTCCAGCCTAGCCTTGACCTCTTGAGTTTCTTCCCTTTAAGCATCGACTTGAGTTTGGACGTAATATTTGACCTCAACAATAAGTGAACACTGGAATGAAGTGTTTGAGGTAGCTTGGCTTGAATCTTTAGGGAGTTGGACCAGTGGCATTTCACTAGTTATGATTGTCGGGGCGAAAGACACCCATTCCATAGGTCACCCTCCTCTCTTCTTCTTCTCTGATCCACCTCTCTTCATCTTCTCTCCTCTTTCTCTCAAGTTCAACCATTTGAAGCTTGATCTAACTCCCGATTTTCTTGGCTCTTATAAGATTGGTAGTTTTAGCAAGATGTTGAAATCCAGGGCGTATAACTTGTTGGATTATTTCAGCTACCCTCTCCACAGTGTTCACCAAGGTCAGTTCATGGGAGAGAGACACTGCCTGCTCCAATTCCTCCTTCTCTAGCTAAGCTTCAGTAAGTTCTTGCTTCGCTTTTTGTATCTCAGTTTCCCAGACCCTTTGCTGCTCAACAAGTCTCCTCACCTTCTCTAGTTTTGCAGCAATGATATTCTGATAGTCACCAGGAGCTCATGTTGAGTGGGAGGGGTAGAAACTTGAACTTCAGGAGCTGGACCCTTTGGAACTTAAGATTTAGGCTCGTACAGAAAGTCAGCAGGAGGAAGCCAGTAAACATCCTTTGAAGATAAAGTTTGTTGCCTGTAGGCAAGGATGGTCAACAACCTGTTCTATATCTCCTCCTCTGACATCTTCTTGGTCTCTTTCTGGCCACTCCACTCCAAGGCCCAAACCTCTTCCGACCTCCAATAGGTAAGCCTTAGCCTGACTTTCATGATAGGTATGTCCTCCTCATCAAGCTCGTGTTTTACCTGGTCGAATCTTCTCCACCTTCGAAACTCTTTTTTTAGGTCAAAGATGAGCTCAGAGTCTTCCTCTAGGATGTTAGGATATAGAAGTAGAATCTCCTCAGTGACCCTCTTCTCAATTCTTTCTGAAATCACAGCAGCCCAGGGAATGAGTTTGGCATCACCTACATTTTTTTCTCTGATCGGGGGGCACCAGTTTTTCAATCTCACTGATGTGTATTCAGGATAAGGCAACCCACTTAAAGGTATCCTGTAATCATCAAACTCACTTTCCTTAAAAAGGCTCCGAACCACTATAAATATCCTGAGTCATTTTACTGCTTTATTCAAGTTTCTGCAAATTAAGTTTTCAAGCATATTTGAAACCTTCAATACTTTCTAAGTATTAAGGTGTATACTTGAAACTGAAACTTAAAACTATCAGGCCTAATCAAGTTTTCAGAAGTGCAAACATATTAATACATCCGTTGCATACAAAACTACTCTGATCTCGGGACCAACAAGTTTGATTCCTAAAACTTTTGTAATACATTTAAGTAACCCAATACAAATTTGATATTGATTTAATTGATACGATAATTATATGAATGTCCATCTAACGTTTAAAAAATACATCATGTAAAATGATACAAAGTGAATAAATACTATATTACAAATATTTACTAAATGAATTGATGTAAGTTTTTTTTTTTTTTAGAAACAATGAATTGATGTAAGTTGTGAAAATTAATTGCCAATAACTAAATATGCATGATAAAAAAAAAATAAACACACTGTAGTGACCATCCAAAAATAATTGATAATGTCAATCCATGATGTCATTAATTATAAAATTAAACCAAAAATATAAACAAATAAACACACAAATAATTAATAATTATTTTAAATTACTAACATTAATTATTTATATATCCAATAAATAATTATAAATAATTATTTACAAACTTTAGTAATTATATACTTAACATAGTTGCTTTGAATTAATACCTAATATATCTTAGGACTATTTATGGTAAATTTTTTGGGGGAAATTTTTTTAGGAAGGGTCTTGCTTTGATATATATATATAATTTAATCTTTTATTTCACTCAATGAAATACAATTTACAAACATATATATATAGAGAAGAAAACAATCTAATCTAGGTTAAATACAAAAGATATAAAAGATATTCTCTAGTATGATATATAAGATATGAGATATTTATGAATATATCTCAAGACCCCCCCCCCCCCGCCCCCCCTCAAGCGAAGGCGAATGTAGTCGAAGCTTGGAATAGAAGTACTCGAACATGGGTCGAGGTAGACTCTTCGTAAAAATGTCCACAATTTGATCCTCAGATGGAATAAACCTCGTTTGCAATTGATTTGAGCTAACCAGTTCGCGAACAAAATGATAATCAATATCGATATGCTTTGCGCGTTTGTGGGACATGGGGTTTTGTGTCAAGAACAAACCGTTGGAATTGTCGGAGAAGATACACAACAAAGTGTGTAGAGTGACATGAAGTTCACGCAATAAATTGACGACCCATATAATTTCCGATGTCGTGTTTGCAATGGCACGATACTCGGACTCACAACTTGAACGAGAGACCGTAGGTTGCTTCTTCGCGCTCCAAGATGTAACATTTGGTCCAAGAAAGATAGAATAATCGTAGGTAGATCGTCGTGTGTCCAGACAGCGAGCCCAATCAGCATTCGAGTACCCAACTAACTTGAGGGAGCTAGGTGTAAACGTGAGTCCGTAATGAACCAAACCCTTAAGATATCGAAGAACTCGTTTGACAGGTTGAAAGTGCTCGACTGTAGGGGCCTGTTGAATCTGGCTGAGGGTGTTTACAGCGGACGTGAGATCCGTACGTGTGATAGTCAGGTACTGCAAAGCACCAAGGAGCGACCGGTAAAGAGTTGGATCATCAATCGGTGCCCCATCTTTAACGAATGTCACGCCGGGAGCGAGTGGGGTCGAAACAGGCTTAACGTGTATCATATCCGATCGAGTAAGTATATCAAGAGCATACTTGGTCTGAGTGAGAATCAACTTGTTGTCCAAGTAGGAAGCTTCTAGACCGACGAAATAACCCAAGCGGCCGAGATTTTTAGTAGAGAATTCAGAGTTCAGTCGAGACATAAGAGAAGATAGCGCATGGGCATTGTTTCTAGTGATAATGATGTCATCCACATAAACCAGTAAATAAACAATGACCGACTGGAGACGTAGGACGAACAAAGAAGTGTCTGCGGAGCTGCAGAGAAAACCCAGAGACAGTAGAAATTGACGGAATCGCTGGTACCAAGCAAGAGGAGCTTGGCGCAGACCATAAATTGCCTTCTTAATCATGCAGACATGCGAAGGATGGCGTGAATCGATTTTTTCGGGGGTTGTTCCATGAAAACTAGAGTGTACAGAACCCCATTCAGGAATGCATTTTTGACGTCAAGTTGATGCAGCGGCCAAGAGTTCATTACGGCAATAGACAACACAATTCGAACCATGGATGCCTTGACTATAGGACTAAATGTGTGAGTGAAATTGAACCCAGACACTTGGCTAAACCTTTGAGCAACCAATCGCGCTTTGTCGCGGTCAACGGAGCCATCAGCTAATAATTTGGTGTGATACACCCATTTAGAACCCACCACATTTGTATTTGTCGGACGTGGAACCAGTACCCAAGTATTATTTGAGCGAAGAGCTGCCATCTCATCCTTCATTGCATTTATCCATTACGGAACCTTGAGTGCAGTTTTAATACCGCGCGGTTCAGGTAAAGCTATAGAGACAAAGTAAATAGAAACCAAGTTAATATCAACAAGATAACGAGGTTTGAAGATACCCACTTTGGTGCGCGTCTGCATGGGATGCCGACCAAGGGGTTGGGTCGGTGGGAGCTATTCGATTGGGGGCGGAACGGGTTCATTCAGTGGGAGAGGCTGCGGTTGGATGAGCGGCAGTTGGAATGGCTGAGGCTGAGCGGGATGTAAGGGGAGAGGCATAGGAGCGGAAGATGGTGTGGCCGAGGTGCAAATAGGGCACGGGCTAGGGTTTGATGTGGCAACATGCGGCTGGATGACGGGGGGAGAGTCGGACCGAGCTGAGTTGCAATTGAAGTTGGAAGTGAGATCCAGTTCAGATAGTGGAGTCGAGGAATATGAGGTGGAGAAAGGAAAACACGATTCATCAAACCTAGCGTGACGAGTAATATAGATGCGAGATGAGTTTGGGTCTAGGCAGCAGAAACTTTTGTGATGAGGACTATAACCGATAAAGACACAAGGAATACTATGGGGTTGCACTTTGTGTTTATTGTAGTCACGTAGGCAAGGAAAGACGCGGCATCCGAAAGTACGGAAGGTGTCAAAGGAGGGAATTTCGTGGAAAAGTAGATCATAGGGAGATTTATTTTTTAAGAGAGGGGTGGGCAGGCGATTTATAATGAAAACAGTCGTGCTAAAGGCGTCGACCCAATGTGAGGGAGGTACGTCAGAATGAAAAACAAGGGAATGACCTATTTCAGTGATATGACGGTGTTTCCATTTAGCTCGACCATTTAGAGAAGGGGTGTAAGGACAAGAAATGAGATGGTGAATGCCGGATTTTTGAAGGTGAGATTTGAGCCGTGAATTGGTAAATTCAGTGCCACCATCGCTTTGAAATTTTTTAATTTTATGTGAAAATTGATTTTCAACAAACACATAAAAGTTAAGAAAAATATCAAAGAAGTCGGACTTGGCACGCATAGGATAGAACCAGACAAAACGAGAATAGTCATCTATAAAGACAACGTAGTAACGAAAACCAAAAGTAGAAGCTACGGGGGAGGGTCCCCAAAGATCACAATGAATGAGTTCTAAGACTTGACTGGCTTGACTCTCAGAAATGGAAAAAGGTAAGTGTGAGCTCTTTGCTAACTGACACGACGTACAGAGTTTAGAGGACGAACTAGAGGTACTGAGACCAAGCTGATGATGCAGTAGATTGATTGTACGAGCTGCAGGATGGCCGAGGTGGTTATGCCAAACGTCAAAACTGGCGTGAGGTGGATGGGTTTGAGCTAGGGCAGTGAAGGCCAACACGGGATTCCTCAGTACGTACAAACCATGTCTACGTACGCCGGTTGCGAGTATCCTTTTGTTGTCCCGAGCTTGGATTGTGAACTGCACATCAGTGAATAAAACATTAACCGGGAAGTCATGAGTTAGCCGAGAAATAAATAACAAGTTCTTCGTAATAGCAGGCACAACGAGAACATTATTAAGAGATAAGGATGGAGAGATAAGGATGGCGAGAGACGCAAAGAACCCTTGTGGGTGATGCGAAGACAATCACCGTTACCAACAGCAACGTGGTCAAAGCCAGAATAATTGGAGACGTTATCTAGAGTAGAAACATCATTTGATATGTGGGCAGTGGCTCCAGTATCCAAATACCAATCGGAGACAGAATCCGGAGAGATAGAGTAGTTCGCGGAGAAGGCTTCAGTGAGTTGAGTTGTATGCACCGGACGCGAGGTGTGAACAAAGGATCTATCGAAATGCTTCGGACAATCGAAGGCATCATGATCTGTTTGATGACAAAAATAGCACCAAGGTTGACGACGCTTTTTATTTGTGCCCTTCGACTTACCACGACCACCCGACTGGTGTGTATTCGAGCCGGACTCGCGAAGATGAAGAAGCATGGAACGTGACCGATGGTGCGGATGCAGGGGAATCGGCAAACTTCAAAAATAACTCGTGGCTGAGAGCTCGAGCCAGGAGGGTGTCAAAATTCGGAAGAAGGTCCTGCGACATTTGAGATGCGGTAAAATTGGATAGGATCGGGCTCAATCCACGAAGAAACCATGTAATACCCCGAGATTAATTAAGCTAATTAATGGCTTAATTATTGTAATGAAATAATTATCTTCTCATTTTTGTGCAATAAATTGCAATTTAAGTTCGGAAAGTTGATTTCCAATTTCGAGCTAAAGATATGCTCGTAATAATATATGGAAGAATATGAATCGATCGATGTAATTTTCGGAGACTTGTGGAAGGAGATATCAATTTTTGAAGAAGAATAATAATATTTGGAAATTAGGAATATTGGAATTTTGGTATTGGATTTAATTAGAAAATTTGAATTTAAAACAAGATGAGGTGTCATTTGCATGGTGTTGGAGTGACACCTAAGGAGGTGATTTTGGAATTATTTAAAATAAGGAAAAAAAAGGGGGGGGGGGGGGAAAAAAAAATTTTTTGGGGAAAAAAAAAAAAATTTCCCACCCCCCTTTCTTTCTATTCCCCGTCCCACCCCCCCCCCCCCCCCCAATTTCCACCCTCACTCCCAGCAAACCCATTCCCAGCCCCCAGCTCGCGCCACCCATCTTACCGGTGATATTCCGGCCAACTCCGACCACCCCAGACCAAGCGACCACCACCATCAGAAAGTTGTTCCTTCAAGCTTCGTTTCGAGCTAAAGTGAGCGTCGTGAGGACGAGTATCGTGGGAGATATTGTAGAGAGAAGTGAGCCCGCCGGAGTTGGTGAGAATAAGATTTTCAGATTTTGTAACTTGTTTATTTGTGATTATTTTGATCTAAAACTTATATAATCGTTTTCCCCACTTCCTATAGAGCATTTGGGTACCCTGGGACTCAAGTTGGGACGTTGGAAAACACCATCGCCGTCATCGCTCTTCATCTTTCCGGTGAGCTTTCACCCATTTCATTTCTCCGGTGTGTTTTGAGCTTTTAAGCATGTTTTCGTGTTCCTCTCGAGTCTAGGACTTCGTATATATGTTTGCATATGAGTTTGGGAGGTTAGATTGGAGGTTTTGAGGAGTTGCAGGGGTTGTCGCGCGAACTCGCCGGAGAAGGCGATGTATATCGACCTGCAAGAGGTCGATATACTACCTGTCCCAGGTCGATATGGGCAGGCAGATTTGGAAATTGATTTTTCTTGTTTGTTTCGATCCGATTTAAGTCATTCTCGATTCGTGAGTTTAATATATGTTTATCCAAGCATGTTTAAACATGTATAAGGTGTAGGTTATTATAATCGAGAGTCGGGTTTGGTTTTATTTCGATTAAGGGAAAGTGGAAGCATGTTAGTTGAAGGGTGAAGCATGTAAAGTGTTGATTGGGAATTTTTGAGTTGAATATATGATTATGAGAGCATGTTGGGTGTGAAGCATGCGTTGATGTGTGGAGTTAAATGTGGGAGATGGTTGGTTGAACCGAAGGAAAATCATGAAAGCATGTTTGGATTTTGAGTTTGGTTTGTAAAGTTAATTCTTAGAGTTGGTTGAGGTTTATCGTTTGTCCTAGATCGCCCATCCTAATTGGTTTTATCCGGATAATTGTAGGAGGTTAAACGTTGAGGAAGATAAGCTCATATACACATTTAGCGGGAAAGCATCTCATTTTCAAGCCTAACACCAGGTGGGAACTATTTCAGTATAAAAATGAAAATGTGCTTTTATTTTCAAAAAGTGTGAAAATACTTTGTTTTAACTTATTGCTATGCAAAAGTTTTGTGCTATTATATATGTCCTCTGATTGTCTGCTAACAACAGAGAGTTATTAATAAGACAAGAACCATGTGCGTGGAGTACTTACGTTATTCTTATTAATTGTGATAAAAGGTTAGCAACCTTATGTTTATGAGCTCGGGTAAAACAGCATAGACTGTAAACCCTGATAAGAAACTAATTGATTATTTATATACGATCGGATCTCGATGTTGTGTGTTCCGAGATTAGTGCACTCTGATGATAGTTGGTTGAGTGTGTATTCATTCCTGACTAATCATCGTAACTTGGGAGTGGGCCAGCTTCCAGTTACACCATGATAAACAGATATAATATCATGTTAGATAGCACGTGCAAAGTAAAATGTTTTAGATAACACGGTTTCTTTCAACAAAATCTCGTGTCTATCTGTGTGAGTTGCATAGAATTCTTATATAAATTGTATGTTTTCAGGCATGTTTCCACGGGGTACGAAAGTACTCAGCCCCTCGTATTATTTCTAAAATGCGCAGGTTGAGCAGGCAGAGATGGTGAAGTGGAGGTGTAAAGTACGAGGCTGAATTTGAAGATTGAAGATCATGTGACATGCATCTTCATATGTATGTCACCATCACGCTACACACACTGCTGCACCGCTCTCTGAAATATTCCGTTCCTTCCCTTTGGTTTAAATACTTTTGAAAACTCAATTGATTTAACTCCTTTTGTTTTACTCATGAATGATGTCACGATCATGTAAAAAAAATCCCCTTATGAGAAAAAAGAATGAATCATGTCCATCAGATCTAAAAAAATTAATGGTTGATATTGAATCAAGCAATAACTAAAACGCAATTTAACAACAAAATAATCAAGCAACAACTAAAGCACAATCAAGCAACAACCTGAATACAATCAAGCAACAACCTGAATACAATCAAGCAATGTCGTAAATGCAATCAAGCATCTTTCTCACTTTCTCACGTTAAGAATTTTCTCACTGGATCCGCTCCCTATATATATATATATCTATATATATATATATATATATTGGTCGTTTATTTGTGTTTTGCATTGTGCATCAGCCTCACTTCTTCTTTAAGGACGGATGAACGGATAATTTTTCCGGAAAAAAAGAATAATATTCTCAACAACTTTTGTTGTGAAGTTTATTTCTCGCACTTCTCCTTTTTCATTTATTCACATTTTATTTCCTTCATAATATAATTTGATCGAGTTTTATTTCTCTCAAAAACAAAAATAAATTCATAAAATCATATATTATTGTTTAATTTTTTATCTCTTTTTTATTAATATTATTTCTTTTACCGTGCATGAAATATATGAGTTTTTATACTTAAATACGTGGCTTCATCTTTATTTCATTCTAATTTGATAACTTAATGTTTAGTGGCTGAGATTGAGTTGATAACTTTAATAAGTTTAGACGTTTTTATAGTTATTTTTTGATAAATTAAAGTAATTTATGAAGAAGAAAAATGGGAAAAGTTGGTTGTATTTTAGTCTTGTCAACTAGTATGATACCCGTGCCTTGCACGGAACTTAATATATATTTAAATAATGAAATGGAGTATATATAGAGTTGTGATAAGAATGATTATTTAAAAAAAAAACACTATAAATCTAAATCCAAAATATAGAGTTTTTCGTTTTGCCCAAAACTTAAATTTTAATTTTTGATTTCAAGAAAACTCGTATTTAAATTTTTACTCTAGAAAACTTAAATTGTTATAAAACTTGCATGTTGACCCGTTAAAAAATTAATTTTAAACCATAAACTTGTCTTTTGATTTTTAATTTTGTCTTCTATCATAATGTGTATAAATTAACATATAATGGATTTTAAGTCATTTAGTAGGTTTTTTAATATTTGTAAAATTGAATTTAATATATCAAAATAATTTTAGAATCTTTTTATTAATTTTAATAAGAAACGAATTTCTCTGATCATGAAATATATTTCTCTAATATAATATATCTATATATATACATACATTAAATAATAAGGAAGGTTTCAACAAATTTATAATTGCCTAACTCTTTCTTATATTATATATCTTGAACTTGTTTAATTCACGTGTTTTTCAAAATAATATGTATATCTTTGATGGGTTGATTTTGTAGATGAATTCCTATTTTTTAAATGATTAATTTTTTGGTGTGACGTACACATACTTATATGTAATATCTCACCAGTCACCACATTACTTGATTTTGGATGAACTTAGAATAAATGATCCAAGAGTTCAGTAAAACTAACTAAAAATCCAATAATTTAATTTGATCAACACCATTGATCTATTTATTAATATTTGATCATAATATATACTATCATTAAACTCATACATTTTAATTATTTAATATTCATATTTTAATATTATACACTTAAATGTTCATTTTTCTAAGAGAAAAAAGTTGTTTAAAAAAAAATTATTGAACCTAAGAAACTTTAATTTATCATTTATTTTTTGAGTTTCGACGGCTATCACTCATAATTTTAGATAATTAGAAATTTAATTTGACTTAGTTTAAATATGTAAGTGTTAGTTAATATGTGAATTGAACACTTGAAAATAAAATGAATGCGTGCATGATAAAAATACAGTTTATAATTTCTTTCTTCAAAAGTTATATTTACATCATACCATAAATCTAATAATATAATTACACGTGATTGTAATTGGGTTCGAGCAAAGCACTACCTAATTTTAGTACTTTTGCTATCAACATTGTTTTTAAATTTCTACATCCTCTCTCTTTTTCACTGTCTTCACACTATCAGAGTTTCTATTTTCAAGAATAAACTTTTCACTTCACAATACAGTACCCCTAGCTCTTCAAAACCAATAGCTATCAAATTATTGCTTTTAATTTCATGTCCTTTCTCCTACTGACGATCTTTCACATCTTCCGTGGAGTTGATATAGCTAACTTTATCATCAATTTATTTTGAAATAATATTATAATAATAATATTTATTTTCAAAATTCTTTGAATATATATAATATATAGGATATAGTTGTAGATTATCAAGATATACAGATCAAGCCAAAAATATTGTAACGCCCCCAACTGACCTTTCCAATTTGGGGCCACATTACATTGATGTTTCAGGTTTTGTCAAATACACTTCAAGAATTAATAAGCGGAAGACTTTAATATAAATAAAAGATAAAAGTATTCATCAAAATGTACTTCGAGTCAAGGTTAACAAACAGTATCCAAAAGTTTAATTAATTAAAAAGGGAAGGAAGTTCAGAGAGTGTAGCAGCGTGTGTGTAGCGTGATGGTGACATATATATGGAGATATATGTCACAG
>JAPKLW010003430.1:0-42036 GCA_026898455.1 Plectranthus barbatus
AGCTTAGTGTTTTAAGATGAGTCTTCAATTCTAGCTTCCAAGACTTCCTTCCACCTTCGATTCCCAGCCTTTAGACGTGAAATTCGCTCCTTTTTTGTGCCCTTTTCTCTCTAGAATTTTCAAAAGTCGAACCCCTATTTTGTGACATCCCTTGGCCTTTTATAGTTGAGAAATTCGCAGCCCCAGCAGTTCGATCCCGAACGGGATCTCCCTTTGAAAATTTCCATCCCGAGCGGGATGGATTAAACTTCACGCTGAAGAAACCCGACGGGTCCCGAACGGGACGGATAGGTTCCGAACGGGACGGGCTTCGGCCTTCCCATTTTTCCTCAAATTCACGCCCAATTTCCGAATTCCAAGCGCACTGGAGCCTCCCGAGCATGGGTCCCGAGCGGGATCAGCCTGTCCCGAACGGGATGGGCCTCGAATTTCTGCCTTTTTGCCCCTTTTTCAATCCCGAACGGGATGTGTGTGTCCCGAACGGGATTTACTTCGCCCTCAGCTACAATTTTGCTCCAAAACTCGAGTTTTTAGCACATTTTATGTCCTGCACACTCAAAACAACTCTAGAACACCAAGTGAAGGAAAATCAATGAAAAGAATAGATATGTGTGTGATTTGTGCACCTAATCCTCATCAAATCATTCAATTCATATTCCAAAAACAGTACAAATTATGCACATATCACCCCGCCTTTCCATCCTCGCTGATCAACCTGCGTATTTTAGAAAATAATACGAGGGGCTGAGTACTAATGTACCCAGTGGAAATATGCTCGAAAACATACAATTTAGATATGAATGCTATGCAACTCACACAGATAAACACGGGGTTTTGTTGAAAAGAACCGTGTTATCTAAATCATTTTATTTTACCACAGCTATCATACTATGTTAACATATCTGTTTACCGTTGTGTAACGAGAAGTTGGCCCACTTCCACGTTACGATGAATAGTTGTGAATGTTCAAGCCACTCAACCCACTATCATCAATTTGTGCACAAGTCTCAGTATAATCCATTGAGACCCGATCAATTTTAAAATCCATCCTTATCTCTACCCTTAGGTATCAGCACGTCAGTTGAACTCCCTATTCTCACCATCAAACGCTCTGAATAAGACGTCTATCTTTCTTTTAATGAGATTAGCACAGGAAGTTCCTGGATCATTCTCATTAAATAATCTCTTTGTCAGCTTTTACTGACAGAGGTACATATATGATAACAAAAAAATAGTTTATGCATATCAATCAGTTAAAACAAAACATTTTCACATTTATTTTTGAAAGCTAAGCATGAAGCTCAAAAAAGCATTTTATTTTACTAAAATAGTTCCCACCTATGTTATACTTACGGAAGTAAAGACACACTTGTTAATTGCGCAGTTGAGCTAATTTTCCTTTATCTCTAAATTCCCCTTCAATAATTACACACAAGCAATCAATTAGGATGAATTGGTCTAAGTATCTTTATCAGTTCTACTGATAATACTTGACGTAATTAGGATCTATGACTGACATCCCCAACTGTTCGACATGCATTCTATCCCCTCGAGATATGCATGTGACTTCATTAAACTTCATCACATAAGTTAACCAAACCGTGGTTAACAAACCAACTTAATCAAAGCACATTTATATTTTAAACGGCCAATTAAACATTCAACGTTGCATAAATCGAACCAAACGAAACTTAATATCCAAAATAATAAACCAATTAACAACAAAACTAAATAGTTAAATAATTTAAATAAATAAATATTATTATTATTATTTAAAAATATAATAATAATAATATAATATAATAATATCTCATATATATATATATATATATACACACGTATAAAGAGTGAGAGAGAAAGATTTTTTTTACACAAAATAATAATAATATAATAACAATAATGATAATTTCTTTCTTTTTTATTTTTTAAAAATATTACATATATATATATATATATATATCCTATGGTTAAATTTATAAAATTAATTTAAACTATAATAAATTAAAATTATAAAAAATAAATGATTAACAAAATAAAATTTTATTAAAGAAACATGAAAATATATGTTGTAGCTCACATAAGCTCACCATAAGGTGGGCAGCATATCATTTCTATATATATATATATATATATATATATATATATATATGCGATAGAGAAAACAGGGAGGTGTGTGTGTCAACCGCTGGAGCAGGTGTCTACCGCCACCGGAGTGTCGACCGGTAGCTTGAGCGTCGACCGACGCCGGCCGTCGGCTGCTGGTCGACGCGCAGCTGCGCACAGAAAAACACAGTGGCCAACCTCGGCCATTTTCCCGGCCATCTCCGACCTTACCCACACATCCCAACATGATCACAGACATAACAAGGTCTAAAAATAAGTTTAGCTGACCGAAAAGTGCAGAAGCTTACCGGAAAAACTTGAAGAAATCTTACAGGAAAAAAATGGAGGTTGGTGGTGGCGGTTCCGGCGTTTCCCGCGATGGGTCGATGATCCAAGCACACCGTAATACTCCTAAAAATATAAGGAACACAAATATATTAACCATATACAGTTTCATCGGCTCAAAAGTCGGGTCTCACGCCGACACAAAATTTTACGATAATGCGAGCGGCTTACCTTCCTCGGCTTGTATCTCCTTCGATACCCAACGATATCACGCGTGCCTTAGCTTCTTAGAATCCTTGGAAAACAAGGATCACGGTGGTGGTGGTGGCGTCGCCGGCGGGGACTGTGGCGGCCGAAAAGATTGAAGAAAGAAGGCTGGCGAGGGAATGGCGCACGGGGGTGGGTGGTGTGGAGTTTCATAAATGAGATTGAAAATAATTTCCTTTACAGTAACAATTGTTTTGTTATTCTTTTACAAAACACACCCACCGCCTTCAATTTACACCGCCCACAAAAATTAATTAAAACAATCCACTCAATTGATACGTGTAAATTTTACACCTTAACCCGTGTAAAATTTTCTCCATAAATTAAATCTCTCAGTTTTATAATTTAAATTGCATTCATCCAAATAAAATTGCAAATACACAAAAATGTCCCATTTAATGAACTCGTTTCGTTCATATTATTTTTCAAATTTTTGGAGATAAAAATATCGTCCAATTTCTCAAAATTCAATAATTAATTAAACACCACTTAGGTCTCAGAAAATTATACCGATCGTTTCGTATTATTCCATAATTTAAATCCAAGCATTCCCTAGCTCGATTTAAGAAATGTACCTCCCGAGTGCAATTTATGAATTTAATTGCGAATATTATTATTCTAAATAATCATCCGCTGCACTCATCTTTCCTTTAGGAATTGTGACTTCACGGTCACTTATGTTTTCTCGAAATCCATTGGTATAAGATATTTTGACCCTCGTGTCTCAACGAATTTTTAATTTCGTCTTGAAAGCGAATAATAAATACTTTGTGAAAATAAATATTTATTTATTTAATTTAATTAAGCATTGATTAACTTAATTAAATTCAGGATATTACAAGAACATTATTTTTAGGAATTTTATCCGTTAGAAGATTTTATAAAAAAAATTATTTGAGAATTTTATCCAATTTTACTGATCGTAATGTTTTTACGATGAATCACTCATTAATTTTTGTGTAGTATCAAACTTATTAATAATCTACGTGAAGGTCAATTAAACGCGACATAGACAATACGTAAAATTTAACGGGTTACTCATCGTAAAAAAAAACTACCATCAATTAAATGGAATAAAATTTCCAAATATAATATTATTTTGGATAAAATCTCTTAATGAATGAAAATTTGAATAAAATCTTGAAAAGTAAAAATTTTTTAGATAAAATTTTGTGTTTTCCCTAAAACAATATATATATGTGAAAGTTTAAAGAATGAGATAAAATTTAATAATTATTCGTAGTTTGGGATTGATATATACGATTATTCTAAATTAAATAATGCATTTTAGATAAAGTAATCTGAGTATTCAAATAAAATAATAAAGTTAGCTAATGATTTTCATAATTAAGATTTGTTTTATCGAATAGATTTACAATTATCTAAAAAGATACTATATCTATCCTTTGTTCTAATTGAAAGAATTTTCCTTGTTCTGATAGAAAAGGGACAAGTCGACGTGTTTATAATTATATACTTCCTCGCTCTCACACCGCCTTTCAAAAATCAATTTCAAACACTTTCTCATCTCCCCTCCCATCTTCCGCCCTTAATTCTAAGTCTTTGCTGTTTTATCTGATGGCCCCCCCTCTTGCTACGGTGGCCGAGGCGGCCGTGGTGGCGCTCCGCCTTAAGGCTGCTACCAGTTGGTGGGACATAGTCAATCACTCCGCCGTTTGGCAAGATCGTATTTTTCTTGTGCTCGCTGTGCTTTACGGGATCGTTGCCGCTGTTGCTCTTGTAATTGTTCTTGTCTTTTTCTTAATTTTGCATTTGTTTTTTACCTTCAATTATCATGATGTGTATTTATGGTGGTTTGATTTCGTAAGTAAATTGATGGGGACGAAGTAATGTTGACTCAATTACTCGTCTTTACGACATGCTACTGAGGGGTTTTGCTGAGTTGCATTTAAATTTTGAATTTTTTTTGGGAGATATTATCTGATAGTTTCCTTACTTTTTAGTGGTATTGGTATTTGTTGTCGTTGGTGTACTTCTACTATCTTCTTCGCGGTTGTCCGTGTTCTCGGTTTGTTTAGAATGGAATGTATTTTAAGTTCTCAACAGTTAATTGATTTTTTTTTTTTTTTAAAATTTTCTTTTGTGCTTATATTTACCGGGTGGGTTATTTTATGTTAAGTGATTTAACTGTTGCTTGACTTATTCATTGAAGGTACAAATGATAAGGATACAACTGAGAGTACCCGAGTATGGTTGGACGACTCAGAAAGTATTCCATTTTCTGAATTTCTTAGTCAATGGAGGTTTGTAGTATTTAGTTCATGTTTCTTTGAGCTTGTTGTGTCGGATACAATTTTTCCGTAATTCGCGTTAAAAATGTTATATTTATTTGTTTTTGTAGTTTCCTATCATTTAAACTGTTATGTTTTATTGTTTGACAGTTCGTTGCGTTGTGTTTGCATTGCGTCAGGATGTTCAGAAGTTGGGCCCAGAGGTATCAATTTCAATTCATTTATTGTATATTTTCTCTAAAATCTTGTTAAGTAATGTTTTCTGATATGAAGTTTTTCATTTGTAGATTGTTCGACACATATTGTTTGATTTACCAAGTCTTGCATTTTTCACGACATATGCATTGCTTGTACTGTTCTGGGCAGAAATTTACTATCAGGTTTGCTCAAAGTTTGTCATTAGGCTTTGCTTGCTTTGGTTTCAAAGTTGATTTGGCAAAACATCTAATTCAACAAGTTGGCAGGCTCGTGCTGTATCTACGGATAGTCTGAGGCCTGTCTTTTACACCATAAATGGAATTGTTTATGGCATTCAGGTAAATAATCTGGCCATTTTTATCCCCAGAAGGCTGATTATAGGTTATTAATTGTTTTGATGTCAACAACATTATTGTTCTACATGATGGGATTGCCAAAAGGACTTAACTGAAACAAATGCTTCGCTAAATTTTGTTAGATAGGAATGCATTCAAGAAATTGTTAGCAATTTTTTTTCCCTGGATGTTAATATGCATGGGAACTGGGGCAGAGGTGTTCATGTATGCATGATGCTTTGCTATGCTTAGTTTGGGTATTACTATCTCTGTTTTTTAGAAATCACTTGCCTATTACTTCATTTCATGCACTTTTTATAGATCCCTTGCTAGTATGAGGCTATTAGTTGAGGTGATTTAGGCAATTGCAATTATTGCAGTTGTGTTCGATGATAGAATAATGGATGGGTACTTTGTTTTGATCATGAGATGGGTAATTCTTGTAGCTTACTTGAAATTAGAATCTGAGTTGGATGGCTAATGACTAGTCTGCAGGCATTCTTCATTCTCGTCACTGAGTTGTTTTGTAATGAACTTGTTCTAAACTACTCCTATTTATGTTCCAGCCATTTATTATAATCACACTTATTCAACTTATTTTGTACTGTCTATGCTTGGACATATTGTTGGTCCCAAATGATTTATACTTCATAAAAAATTCAGTTTTCTACTTAACTGAAAGTGATAAAATCACCCTTCTTGTGCATCCTAAGCTATGGTGATGTATTTTGATTGCTGATGGTTGCAACACCTAATATTTAGCTATCTTAGTAAATTAGTAGTATGTGGGTTATTTAAATATTTCTTAACCAAGATGTTATCTTGAATGCTCACCCATTGTAATTTTCTGCAGATGATTATATGGTTAGTTCTATGGTGGAAGCCAATTCATGTAGCAGTGGTTTTGTCCAAGATGTTTTTTGCAGGTTCATTACCTCAGTCTTGTCTATGATGTTATTTTTTTTCATGAATTTGCAGGTTCATTACTCTTTAGTCTTGTCAATTGGCAGGTGTTTGTTTACTTGCTGCCTTGGGGTTTCTTCTCTACGGTGGAAGGTAACTTATTTTACTCCCTTAGATAAATGATAAATTATGCTTACTACAGTGGGACTTGCCTATTACTTTCTGCATTGCTTCAACTAAATAACCTTACCTGACAAGTATGTGGTGTTTGGCTGTGGTATGGTCGTACACAAAATAGATTTGGTTCCTGGTCTTTCTCTCTTTGCTATTGCCTGTTTCTCCCATTTTGGGGTTTTACTTTCTGGGGGTTTTGACTTGTTGGGCTATCTTTTTTGTTTTGCGGTTTGGAGCATATAGCTGCTGCTTGCCAATTCATCCCTCCATTCACTTACAATAGCAAGAATGAGATCCTATCTTTTTCACATGACAACATTAAGAGTGAACCTATTTATCTATACCATGTTTTGCTCTGCCTTGAACAAGCCCTATCAACCTCAAAGTTGAGTATTTTGTTTGATAAAACGGTTCTTTTGAAGTTAAAGTCAACTGAAGATTAAAAAAAATGTGGGGGTTTTTTATGGTGTGTACACCTGTTAATGCCAGGGCCTACAATGAGTTCGATATATAGAAGAAAATAGTACAAAATTTGTAATTGTAGAGTTGTAATATTAGATAGGTGTTCATTTCTTAATTTCTTAGATAATGCATGTTCTTTTCCAATTATGTGGTTTACCCCCCTCCCCCATTTAAATATTTCATCCCTGCTTAAAAAAAAAAAAAGAGATCTTCATATAATTTCTTCTTGTAAATATATATTGTGGATCCATGTCAATTCTGATGTCTTCTTTTTGCAGGTTGTTCATAATGCTACAACGATTCCCCGTGGAGTCAAAAGGGCGTCGCAAGAAACTTCAGGAGGTATGCTTTGGGTATTGGCAGTGATTGTGGATTTATTTTATGGGATTTTTCTTGTGGATTTCTTAGTAGTCAGTGTTGTAATTTTCCCTTATTATCTCCTTCTGACTCAGGTTGGCTATGTCACCACAATATGTGTTGCATGTTTCCTGGTTAGATGCATAATGGTAAGTCCTTTTCTTATTTCCAAGAAGATTTAAATTGATTGGCTACTGATCGATGAATGATAAATTGATATTTAGAATCCTTGTTATTTCAGTTGGTAGAATTGGCACAATTTATGACTTGTTTGGATATTTTTGCTTAGTCTAGCATTGCTGAGAGAGTGAGTCTAAATATATGAATTAAGTAATGTCTCCTGAAATTATATGTTTGGTTCACCGTTTGCTGAAACAGTTGATAATATCAATACGAGTTTCTTTCTATTTTACTAAGCAACAACATTGGGATTGCCCACATTACTCCACAACGTTTTAGAATTTCCAAAATTCACGTCTGAGATTCCACCGTGTGAAATTGGGAGCTTTTCATGATATTCTACTGTGTTAGGATGCTTGCAACCATGTATCCTGGCCTGCACCCTCCTCTCTGTTTGTATTGATATGTCTTGGATTTTTTTAATTGGGTCTGTTTATCCGAGCAAATGTGATATATGATCATGTTTGCTTACTGACTTAATTTCTTCCATTATGATTCACATCTCATCTCAACCAACAGATGTGCTTTGCTGCATTTGACCGAGCTGCTGATCTAGATGTTGTGGATCATCCCATATTGAATTTGATTTACTACCTGGTATGTTATGTTTTTCTGCCCATAGCTAGACAGAATCTGGTTGTAGTTGAAATTTGAAGTGTCGAATTTGGTGCAGCTGGTGGAGATCTTACCGTCGTCGCTGGTGCTCTTCATATTGAGAAAACTGCCTCCAAAACGTGGGATCACTCAGTATCATCCTATTAGGTGAAGCTGCAGCAGCTTCCACAACTATTGCTTTTCAACAATGTCAATATCTTCTTCCTCTTTAGTTTACATGTTGCCATTTTTTATTTTTTATTTTTTCGTTTGGAAACACAGATGTAGTTGAAAGCAGAAATCATAATCTCTCATCTTTTGCACACCCTCTTTCCTTCTCTCTCTCTCTCATTGTGCCTGTGCAAGGACGATGGTGTATAATTTTTTTTACTCCAAAGAAAAAAGGAAAAATTCTAAAACTTGACAATAATTGGTATGAAAATTGTTAGGCTTGATGATTTAGATTATATTTTCGTGGATTTTTTTGTAGCTTATTATGGGTAGTCTTATTTGGAGAGCTTTTTGTGGATATTACAATTTGTTTATTTCTGAGTTGGTATAATACAATTATTGATGTTTGTGGCTCCTAAGTATACATAGATATACATAAGATATTAATCTAAAAGGTGTTGCTCAAATTCGAGTTCTTTTTGCAAATCTGTCATTGGGTACATATGAATTATATATATATATATAACATATAAGTTTCTAGTATTTATGGGAATGTCCCTTTAGCCACCTTACCTACA
Organism: Plectranthus barbatus; assembly: GCA_026898455.1. NCBI lineage: Eukaryota > Viridiplantae > Streptophyta > Magnoliopsida > Lamiales > Lamiaceae > Plectranthus > Plectranthus barbatus. The sequence goes on from JAPKLW010003430.1 coordinate 8,860, forward strand.
CAAAAGCACTACATCAATATTTAATTTTAATTAAACAAAATAAGAATTTAAACATAATTATATTGATATCACTCTCTTTCAAAATTATCATTTTAACCAATTTTGTTTTGATATTTTCTTAAAAAAAAAAGCATAATTCTTTATTTGCAAGTTTTATGAATAGGATACTTATTTTCGTAAGTTCTGTAATAAATCTACGCATTCAACTTTTTTTTTTCAAAAAATATATTTAGTTTGGTAAATTGATAATAATTCATAATATAGTTGTACTATTGACAGATAAAAGTTCAAATATTTTTCAATAAAAAATATGTATATGTAATATATATATATATATGTATGTGATTTGATTTATTGTATATCTATTTTGATTTAATTTAATTTAATTTAATTTAATAATCTATCTATATTTCAATTTATATTCATATAATATATAATAACAATAAATCATATTTATCACTTTTTTCCTTAAAATCAACGTATCTTCAACAACTTTTTTTTTTTGAAGATACGAGCATAATTCTTCTTTTATCATTTAAGTTGGCTCACTTAGTAAATTAAACTCTTATTTATGTTGGTTTATGTTTACTTTACTCTTTTTTTTCTTTCTAATTTTATCCATTTTTATATATTGATCAAAATGGATAAAAACTAAATAATTACTCATTTGTATATATATTGTGTTATATATATATATAATATTTAATAATTATATTCTAATACAAAAAAATACAAATTTTAATTGTTGATTTTGAAAAAAAAAAATTGAATGCGTAGTTTTATTACAAAACTTACGAAAATAAGTATCCTATTCATAACACGCAAGCGTAAAATTAGAACTTAATTATAGAAGTATAATTAAAAGATTTAGTGGAGATTTCATGTGACTAATCACTATTACTGGGATTATTTTAATCAATCTAGGCCATTTATATTGGTAAAACACCATAAATTGTGAGGTAGTAGATTGACTAACAAATTCAAACATTAATGTAGCTTCCACTAAATATTTATTGCTACATTTATCCTAGAATTATCTCATTATTAGTAGTCGGTGAACAATAATCTTGAAAATGGAGGAAGCATTAAACCTAAAGTTAAAAATATGTTTTAACAATTGGACTCTCAGTGGTAGTTTAAAAATATATATTTTTTTCAATGTCAATGACTTGAAATAGAGCTTAATGATTATTCAAATATGGAAGTCTTTTTTGGAAAACGTTGAAATTAAAATAATACTTTTTAAAACTAATATTATTCAAAAAGATGAAAACCTTCGGTGCGGATTCACAGGTTATATTCTTCCCGTTTGTCTACTAAATGAAATGCACCAAATCAAAGTAAGCCACCCCAGAAAGCAATAAATAATTTTCAAAGATTTTGGGGCAAAGTCAAAGAGGATTTTCAGAAAATATTTCTAGATCCAAATAAATTCAATGCCAAAAAACTGCCAAAAAGCATAAGCCAGAAAACACAATATGCACGGTTTAAGATAAGATCCGACGATAAATTTGATTTTTGCTAGTTCAAAACAATTCGGACTAATATAAATGAACTTGGGTGTGAAATATTTTAGGCCTAGATACACAATCTCCCTTTGTTTTTTAGGTGAATTTTGCTCAAAAGATGTAGGGAGATAGTGTGCATCAAGTTGTTCGCAAGGGAGTTTTGATCCACTTCCACAAGGATTTGAGATGAGGCTTTTGAGGCCATGGGGATGAGAGCCGTCGATTCTAACCATTGTCCATGTGTGATTCATACTAAATCTGATTAATTATTGTTGTGCCCAAAATAAGAAGCTCATCAGGATAGCTCAGTTGAAGTCGGTCCAGTTAATTGACTACTTTGGCTAAGAAAAACTTCTTGGTCTGGGAGTCACGTCGTTTCGAGCCACTGGTTCAGGTGAAAGGATGTGTCCAACTCAAAGTTAACTAACATGTCGGATCAATAGACTGTTTCAAGTAAGTCATTGTTTCGAGCTAGTTCAACAGTCAGGACCATCTTGAAATGGTTTATCCATCCTGCGGGCTGCGCGAGCCACTTAAACGAAACGAGAATCACTTTTAGCTCAAGGAATTCCACCCGATAGGAATGGATGTCATTCATCATTTATTACACTATAAAAGGGCATTAAATATTTTATTACACACAAACAAACATTACAGCAAAATAATTTGGTCACGTGTTACCCGAAACAATTTGTGCATATACTATTTTCCATTCTTAAATTTCCCTTTTAACTCTAAATTTTATTTGATCACGTTTTTTCCAAAATGATTTAGCGCCCACCGTGGGACATGAAAAAGGAAAATCACAACGGAAAATAGTGATAACCAACCTACTCATCAGAATCTTAACCAATCAAGTCCTTCCCGTGGAGGATCATCTTATTTCTCTCAACTCAACTACGATTCCGAGTTTGAGCATTTGGCTGAGGAGAACCTCGAACTATAAGCATAAAATCGGAGAACTACTATGGAAGCCAAGTTCCTTCGGCATGAATTGACGAGATTACGCAGTGGAGAGGAAGGACATGATAAATCCCAAATAGGGGAGACCGGGCTGGAGCCCTCTCCACGAGAGATTCCAACAGATTGAGTATCTCTTGAAACTATCACGGAGGCTTTCAAAATCGGAGAGATTTCAAAAGAGTGCGTCTCCTCGAAGCGCAGGTCACTGAGATGAGGCGTCTCATGATGTTAATCCCAGGAGCACCAACACCTCCATCGATGGTGCCTCTGGATAGCTATGTTGACTTACCATTACTCGGCGAATCACATTAGTACGATTGCCACCAAATCTCACGATTCCTCCCATCAAGGCGTACAATAGGACAACAAATCCAGAGGAATTCTTAACCCTAAAAAAAAATAAAGATGCAGATTGCCCCGATCCTAGTCGCGACTGTGGGAATGTTGGCTTTGGGTTATTGCTTCCAAGCCCAATTATATTATCTAAGCCCATCTCGTTGCAGGCCTGGTTTATGGATTGGGTTTTGGGTCGGTAAGTTGTTGGAGTGGTTATTTTGACCCGATCCATCTATATATAACCTATCTGTTCCAGTTCGCTCCCACTTTGTGCGATCAAACCCTAAACCTAACCGCCTCATTCTCTCTTCTCTCTCTAGAAAGCTCTCCCTTCTCTCTAACCTTTCGAACCCTTCGTGGTCTCCAGTGAGAGATCCAGTGAGCTTGAGTGTAGCATGAAGTGCTGCTACCCATAGTTAATGCTGGCAGCCGGTTGGAAGGCGAAGGCTCACAGAGGTGAGTTCTGAGCCAAAACGAAGACCCCAATCGAAGAGGCAGGGCTCTGGAAACCACCTACAAGCAGAGGAGACAGAAGAAGTGTAGATCCACAGAAGGAAGGACAGTCCAAGCTTGAAGAACGGGAGGATCAAATCTCTTGTGTGGAAACTGAGTCTAATCAGGGCTCGGTCAGGATTCGGCAAGAACTGGTCGGTCAAACAGAACCAACAGGCCTGATACCCAACCGTGGTATCAGAGCCAGGTTGTGCTGCTCTGCACGATCGGCTCGCTGAAGGGTCTACGTCGTCTGTGCCCTAGGGCGCGTCTGATAAGTCGGGTGCGCCCTCATCTTGGGCCCCTTCTCTGGTACTAATCCTAAACATTTTCGATTCATTCTTTCGTTTGCTTTCTTGAGTCAATTAGGACCCTTAGGGTTTCTTGCATGTTAGATAGGTATCCAGATATCCAATTGAACGGATATATCTCATCCCCTTTCCCCCTTTGCATGACTCTGTAGGCTGGTCCGGACAACTGCAGCCTGCAGGGTATCCATTTTACTGATCAGATAACCAAAGTAAATTTGGATCCTCTATGTGTTTTTTGATCTGGTTCTTTGAGTGCTGGAACTGTGTTTGTCATGTGTGATAATACTAAGGTGTTAATGAATCTTGTGACTGATCGATGCAAAAACCTGCATACAGATTATAGCATAGGACAAATAAATTTATAGACAACCCAAGGGTTGGTCGATCCCACAGAGATAGTGCAACGAGGGAGAATCATGTACTGAATATGGTTTTCAAAACTTTTGTTTGGGCAAATCAAACTTTGAAGGGTTTTGGTTTTTCAAAACAAATAGTTTAAAGGGATAAAAACAAATATTAAAAAGCACAGATTCTAGGGGAATCTACCAATCTGATCAACATGCAAGAAACAAATATTCAAACCCAGAAAAGATATTTTTGGTGGAAAATCTATTAATGTGGAATTAATTCCTTGGTCGGACAATTAAATCCTAAATTACTAACTAATCTCCTCTCGGTCTCAAACACACAAAGTTAATTAATTTCAATAAAGATTAGATTTTTCCTACGATTGAATTCTTCTTGGTCGGACAGAAAATCAAAAGTATTAAACCCTAACTTCCTATTACTAACCTTCACCTCTCGGTCCTTCGATTAATAACTGTAACCTACCTCAATCTTCATCTCTCGATCCTTAGATGAGAATAGACTTAAAACAAAACATAGGATTTAAACCAATTAAAGGGTTTGAATTATTGAATCAAAACATGCATCACACACAGATGGAGAAACCCTAGAACCTGTTTAGGGTTCTAGCCTAACATATTGAAAATAAACATTGCAGGGAAAATTAAAGATTGCATTAAAAACAATAAAGGTTCAACAAAAACTAAAGAGGAATTCTAAAAAACATAAAGTGAAAACAGAAAATTAAAGATAGAACAATGTGTAGAAGGTGGAACAAAAACAGGAACTTGACCACCCTAATTCTGAGCTATTCAAGAGTTTATATAGTAGTAGGGTTGAGGCCTTGGATGGTAGGAATTTCCTTCTTGAATTGATGGCTTCAAAATGAATGATTTTCTTGGTTGAAACTTCCCTTTTGGGGTCTTCATTGCTTCCAAATTGATATGTAACTTGAATCCTAAGCAATTCTCGCCCAAAATATGTGAAAATCTCGCAGAATCTCGCCAAAATAGCTTGCCCCGGTCGAGATGAACATTGCCCCGGCCCAGATGGATCTGCCCCGGTCGAGATGGCCTTCAACTCGGTCGAAACAGAGACCTTTCCGACCCTTCTGCGCAGTCTCACGGTTTTGGCCATAACTTTCACTCCCGAACTCCGATTGACCCGATTCCAGTTGCGTTGGAAAGCTAATTCAAAGATATTTCAAATGACATGCTCCATTAGCTCAGATTCCATCTGTGAAAGAAGTCGTGACTGTTTATTTGAACATCTGCTGCTTTTGGTACGGGTTTCCATTGGATTTGGCCTAAAACCTGCGAAATCTTACCATGACAAGCATAACACCCTCTAATATATACTCATGCTCAATATATTCAAGAAAACAAGCTAAAATGCATAAAAGAAAAGAGAAACAATGCGATAAGAGAGTAGAAAAATGAGCTTATCAAACCCCCCAAACTTAAACACTTGATTGTCCTCAATCAACAAAAGAAAGAATCAAAAGTTCAAGCAGAAGAGTAGTGCAATGTCTCACAAGATTCATCACATTCAAACTCGAAAATCCACAAGACATCCACACTTTTGAAAGAATCAGAAAATCTGTAAACTATGGAAGACTCACATGGGAAGTGTTTTGCTCATTCACTCAAGTGTTTAGGATAATTATGAGATCGCACACAAGTCATACAAATCAAGTTCTACCATAGGCTTGCATATATTCTAGATCTCCATTGCAAATATGTGCACACAAGTCTAAGATCAGAAAGGACTTTATTCAAGGTTGTAATGTAGGCTTTTTAGTGAAAGGTAGGAAAATATATGGCCAAGTGACTAAAATCAATTGAGTTCGCGACTCTCAACAAATTCAAGCACTATCTATTGAGATCCACCCATCTCCTATAATATTCAACACAACCCATGGCTCTTTTATTTCTTTCTTCTTTTTTTTTCTTTTTCACACATATCCTTTTATGCTCTAAACAATTTTGATTATACATTTGAGCTTATAAGGATTAAACACAACAACTTTTTATTTTTTTTTCTTCTTTTTCTAGAGCCCAACCTTATCTTTTGCTCTTACCCCTTCTAATAATATCTTATCCTTTCTCAAACAAATCCCAACCCACTCTCATAGACAAGAGTTGATTCCCCTATTGATTTCCAACTCATAGACAAAGAAAGAAAATATCATAGGCTCAAAAGGGCTGACTAGGGATAATATTTAATTAGGACAGTGTATGGGAAAATAGGCTAAACAAAGATGGCCTAAAATCACTTCCTAAACCTGTGCACACTAGCAGTCTTGAAAAAGAAATAAAGCAAGTTCTAGAGAAACTCAAAAATTGCAAACACACTCACAATCGAAATTCAGGCTCAAAAACTCACACTTAGGAAAATTTTTCTTCCACAGTAAACATCAAATCATCATCAAACATCATGCCAACGCAAGTATCAAAACAAGTAATCATGCGGTATTCACATTCATGGGCATACTCGACCACTATCACAATCAATGCAAACTAAAGTCAATCAATTCTAATCTCACATTCTTGTTAGGGTTATCATGCTCAACTCCCACAATTGCTTTATTCAAACAAACTTCTAATGCAAAAATTAAGAAAAAGCAGATAAAAAGACAGAAAAGAGTTTCAAAACCCTTTTAATCTTCCTCCCCCCAAACTTATTCGAAAATTAGAGAGAATAAGTTTGAAAGTCAGATTCAGAGTTCGAAACTGTACCTGATTGTTGGCCTCAGACACCAACTTTTTATCTCCTTCTTCACAACATCGGCGTGGATTTATGTCTGCTAGCACTCTTATCTCGGCCGTGGCGAACATCATCTCGGCCGGGATGGAGCCTTCCTGTCGACCTCTGACTGGTCGAAGTGCACCACGTCTCGGACCTCTGTCTCGATCGTGGCAGCCTCTGCCTGGGTCGAAACAGACCTCAATTTTTTTTTCAAAAGACAGAAAAGTGAAAGTAACAAAATAACAAAAACTCAAGAATAATCAACGAGAAACAGAAAACATACAATGGGTTACCTCGCATTCAGTGCCTTATTTACCATCGTGGCTCGACTCAGCTCAGCTCACCAAGGTGGTCGAGTCCAGACTCGTCGACCCCTTGAATCGATCATGAAGACTTTCTGATTTTGAATGACAGTGGTGTACTCGGAAGAAGGCAGCTTAATTGCCGATTTCACTGCTCCATTTCCTCGTTCCCACCGGATTGCTTCTTCTTCTTTCTCCGGTGTCTCGTTATCTTCTTCCTCTTCTTCAGCAGTAGTAACCTGGTTGCACTCCCCTTTCCTCTTGTTCTTGTCTATGCAGAAGGTGATAGGTTCATCATTTCCTCTCAGGGTGATCTCTCCTTTCTTGCAGTCGATCAAGACACCAGCTGTGTCGCGGAACTCTCTTCCGAGGATCATCGGAGTGTTGGCATCTTTCTTCATCTCAAGGACAATGAAATCTGCAGGGAAAATAAGGTGACCAACACGAATAAGAACATCTTCTACGATACCTTTGGGCTTGGACACAGATCGGTCCGCCATCTGGAGTGTAATTGTAGTAGCTCTCATATCTCCAATTTCCAGCTTCTTGTAAATGGACCAGGGCATCAGGTTGATGCTCGCCCCGGTGTCACACAACACATTCTGGAATTCTTTCCCTCCTATCTCGATAGGTATCGAGAAGCATCCTGGGTCAGACCTCTTGATCTGCTTCTGTAGGAGTAAGCTGCATTCCTCATGAATCTTCACAGTTTCGTTCTCCACAAACTGCTTCTTCTCGCTCATCAGCCTCCTGAGGAACTTCATGTATCCCGGTATCTCCCTGAGAGCTTCAACAAGAGGAATGTTAATGTTCACTTTTTTAAGATTTTCAACAAAACGAGTGAATTTAGAATCTTCCCTTTTCTTAGCGAATCTCTGCGGGAAAGGCATGGGAGAAACTGGATCAACTCTTCTTTCTTCCTTCTCCTTCTCTTTCTCACCCAGTCTGGGCTTCTGTTTCGACCGGGATCCCTCCGTCTCGGCCGTCCTGCTTTGCTTCTGCCTCGGCCGTGTCTGGCTTGTCTCGGCCGGGTTGGCCTCTGCCTCGGCCGTCCTGCTTCTCTCTGCCTCGACCGGGATGGACTCCATCTCGGTCAAAATAGAGAGGTCTTCCACAGGATTTTCCTCCTCTGTTTCTCTCAATCCTCCTGCCGGGTTGCTTGGGCCTTCATATCTAATGCAAATAATAAAGTGGGCCTATAAATAAATTAATTCCCATGTCCACAACCCAGGACACAATTAATTAATTAATATTAATTCATTTTCACCACAGAATTAATACTGACCTACCCCTTTATTACCACGTTATGAGAACGGGCTGCATTAATTGAGAATCCCCATATTTAAGGTTACTGGACATCCATTAATTTATCGGAGCCTCTGACAAGCTCTAACTACAATTAATTAATATCTTATAATTCCTGAGTAGTACCACTCAAACCTTATCACTCGTGCCTGAAATTAATCAGCCTGCAGGACTTTGGCACGATGAATGTTATTGAGCTCCTCAGGGAATGTCCCCATCCTATTACTCGGATATGGTTACCTAAACCCAGTCTCAGGCGGTACTACACGAACTGCTGTTACCCAAGATGCAGATATACGAGCACGTTACTTAGGCTCTCCACTATGGCAAGTCAAAGCAACAGTCAACCCGTGCAAACTCCTGAACCTTCGTTAGGGTTTGGACTCAATCAATATAACGAGATCTTGTATTCGCTGATGTCAGACAGACAAATACATCTCACTGCGGTCCATCAATACGCCACCTCTGCGTACCAGCATGTCAAGTAACCAAGATAGACTACTTATCCCGACAATGCCGCAGCCATCCGGACAGACGTATCCTCATACGCTGTCTCGGCTGTGATCAGGTTTATGTCTCACTAGGTCAAGTGATCATACTGTCTTCAGCGATCTACAACACGCCGTATGATCGTCCCTATCGGTGAGACAAGAGGATACCATTGTTCATACATGTAAGATCGTTAACAGATAGGAGAAATAAACCGTTGTATACTCATTATAATAAATGCTTTCAGTATACAAAACCCATCAATCTCCCACTTATACTCAAAGCATAACTAAGCTATTACAGAGTATACAGTCCGTCTATCTAGTCTGCTGTCTTTTTAACCACTATCAGTGGTCGGCATCCACCTCAGACCCAGCTCACGAATATGTCTTTCGTAAACTTTCTGCGACAAGCTCTTTGTAAACGGATCAGCAAGATTGTCAGCAGTGTCAATCTTCTTAATCAGCACATCGCCCCTCGATACAATTTCTCGTATGATATGGTACTTTCTCTCTATGTGTTTGCTTGCCCTATGATACCGCGGTTCTTTTGAGTTAGCCACTGCACCAGAGTTATCACAATAAATTGTGATGCTCCTTGGCAAACTCGGGATCACGCCCAACTCTAAAAGGTAGTTCCGGAGCCACACCCCCTCTTTCGAGGCGTCGGAGGCGGCGACATATTCCGCCTCCATGGTGGAGTCAGCAATGCATTTCTGCTTTGAGCTCCTCCAAGATACAGCTCCACCTCCCAGGGTAAACACATATCCTGAGGTCGATTTCTTCTCATCCTGGTCCCCTTGGAAATCCGAGTCTGTATAACCCACAGGGCACAAATCCTCACTTTGATAAACTAGGCAGAAATTCCTAGTTCTTTTCAAATACTTGAGAATGTGCTTTACAGCAGTCCAATGCGCCTGTCCAGGGTTAGACTGATATCTTGCTACCATGCCAACGACATAACTGATATCTGGCCTGGTACACAGTATCGCATACATGAGACTACCCACAGCCGAAGCGTATGGTACAAGACTCATCTCGTCTTTCTCCCGTGTCTGAGGACACTGCCCACTAGAAAGATGAACGCCATGTCTGAAAGGTAGCAAGCCTTTCTTGGCGAGTTGCATGCTGAACCGGGCTATCACAGTATCCACATAGGATGCCTGGGATAAGCTCAACATTCTTCTCTTACGATCTCGTAAGACCTTAATACCAAGAATGTAGACAGCTTCTCCCAGATCCTTCATTTGGAACTGTTCGGACAACCAAACTTTGATTTCGGACATCACTCCCTCGTTGTTTCCAAATAGGAGTATGTCATCAACGTAAAGTGAGATACTTTACGTTGATGGATAGAGGGCATAGGTGATATCAAATTGAGATTTGTTGATGGATGTGCATACACCTTGAAAAATGTGAGATATGTGCCTGAAATATGTTTCAATTTGCTTTCATGTTCCTCTTTAGAAGATGATGAGTTAGAAGGTAGATGGCGTAAAGGTATAATGAAGATTATGCAAGGTTCTTTGGTTTTTCTTAAAGCTGAAAAGAAGAATAACATGTTTGCGTGTAAAACTGAATCTGCTTCATGTACCAATTCTGCTAGTGACCTGAACTATAGTTGTCAACTGGGCCGGCCCGGGCCCGGGTAAGCCCACCAATTAAGTGGCCCGGCACGACCCGGGACCACTGTTGAGATGGGTCGTGCCGGGCCGGGCTATTTTGTATTTCTCTTGGCCCAGCACAACCCAGGACCACAATGAAGTGGGCCTGAACCGGGCCTGGGCTGGGCCTGAACTGGGCCTGGGCTGGGTCTTTGGTGGGCTTGAAGTGGACCTCAGGTGGGCCAGAAATGGGTTTAAAATGAATTATAATTTTTATTTTTTTACACATTTTTAAATTATTTTTAAAGAATATTTCTAATTTTTCTTTAAAAAAACTTAATTTATTTAGGTTAGATTTAATTATAAACACTTAAAATTATTTATTTTGTAGCTAAATTAATAAAAAGAATCAAAATAACTAGTTTAAAATAATAAAAACTAAGAAATATTTGAGATGGGTATGAGATGGGCCACAACCGGGCCTGAGATGGGCCGGTCCTGGGCCTGGGCTGGTCTGGGCTTGGACCTGGGCCTGGGCCGGGCTGGTCCCGTGCTCAGATGGGCCTGGGCCGGGCCTGGACTTCAAAAAAAGACCAATATGAGCCCATCGAATTACTTAAGCCCGGCCCGCCAAACCCATTTGAATCGTGGGTCGTTCCTGGGCCGGGCCTCAGCCGTGCTGGGCCGTGCTGGGCTGGGTCGGCCCAGCCCACTTGACAACTCTAACCTGAACTGTGATGTTTCTAATCTATGGCATAGAAGATTAGGTCACATGAGCAACAAAGGGTTAGATATTCTTAAGAGGGAGGGTGTTTTTAGGAAGGATAATGTCACCTATGTACCTTTCTGTGAGTCATGTGTTCTAGGTAAACAAACAAGAGTCACATTCCCTAATCACACTCAAACAAACACTCTAAAAACACCTCCATCCTTGATTATTTACATGCAGATGTTTGGGGTCCCTCTAGTGAACCAAGCAGTGGTGGTAAGAGGTATTTCTTGTCCATTATAGATGATTACTCTAGGAAGGTTTGGGTGTTCCTTATGAAGCAGTAATGACAGCAACCTACTTGATAAATAGGTTACCTTCAATCCCTTTAAAAGGAAAGTGCCATGAGTCTGTTTTCACAAATAAACCCCTAGACCTATCTAACCTTAGAGTTTTTGGTTGTGCTGCCTATATACATCAGAGAGGTGACAAACTAGAACAAAGAGCTAGAAAATGTATTTTTCTAGGCTATCATGAGGGAACCAAGGGATATAGAATCTGGGACATAACTGATTTTGACTATAAAGACATTATAAGTAGATACATTACTTTTAATGAGAATGAATTCCCTTGTTCTGTTAATGCTGAGTCTTCTATTGTGAATAATCATACTCTGAATAAGGTGGAGCTTCCTAACACTGATAATGAACATCATAACATTCAAGAGGGAGATAATGATAATAATGATACTAAAATATATGATGTGCAATCTTCTGAAAATGTTGAATGCTATTATCAAGGTGGAGCTTCTGATACCTTACATGACCTTACAACTGATAATCTGAGTGGTTATAATCTGATTAGGGATAGATCTAGAAGACCTATAACTGCAAATAGAAGGTTTGATGATTATGAACTGACCCTACATGCCTTGAATGTGTTTGATGAATTAAATGGTAATGAACTTAAAACTTATAAACAGGCTATTGAATCCCCTAATTCTAAACTGTGGCATGTTGCTATGTGTGAAGAAATAAACAGTTTACATGAGAATAAAACTTGGATACTTGTTAAAAGAAAAGAAAATGTCTCTGTAGTTGACTGTAAATGGATCTATAAGGTCAAGCATGATGGTAAACCTGTTAGATATAAGGCCAGGCTTGTTGCAAAGGGGTTTACCCAAAAAGAAGGAATTGATTACAATGAAATATTTGCTCCTGTAGTTAAGTTTACAACTGTTAGGATAATATTTGCTCTTGTTGTTCATTTAATTGGGAACTTGTGCAAATGGATGTTACTACTGCATTTCTTTATGGTGATTTAGATGTAGATATCTCTATGAATCAGCCTGAAGGTTTCTGACAAAAATTATCCTAATCATATGTGTCTTCTTAAGAAAGCCTTGTATGGAATTATGAAATCTATTCCTTATACAAATGCTATAGGTTCTGTGATGTATCTCATGGTAAGTACACGGCCTGACATTGCATATTGTGTTAGCTTGTTAAGAAAATACATGTCCAACCCTGGTAAGCCTCACTGGGAAGCTCTTAAGTGGTTACTGAGATACTTGAATCACACACAACACACCGGCCTTAAGTTTTCTAAGTGTTCTGATGGTGTGAACTTGATTGGTTATGTTGATTCTAACTATGCTAATGATAGGGATAATAGGAAGTCTAGTACCTCTTATATCTTTACCTTATGTGGTTCATGTATAAGTTGGAAGTCACAACTTCAGCCCATTGTAGCTCTATCAATCACTGAATCTGAATACATAGCCATTATTGATGCTTTCAAAGAAGCTATTTGGCTTAAGGGTTTATTATCTGAAATCAAGATCTTGAACATGAAACCTGTTGTGTTTTCTGATTCCTAGTCTGCTATACAACTATGCAAAAACCCTGTATTGCATGATATAACCAAGCATATAGATGTTAGGTTTCATTTCATTAGAGATGAAACTGAAAATCATTAAGGAAGATAGCATCTGAGTTTAATCTTGTTGATATGGGGACTAAGTGTTTACCTTTAGAAAAGTTCTTATCTTGTATGAACTTACTCAACTTTGATTATGGACGAATTATTGCTCCCTTAATTCTTTTGTATCTTGTTTCTCCTTTCTGTCTAACCTTTCGAACCCTTTGTGGCCTGAAAGATGTATTCTGGTGAGAGATCTAGTGAGCTTGAGTGTAGCCTGAAGTGCTTCTACCCATAGTTGACGCTGACGGTCGGTTGGAAGGTGAAGGCTCATAGAGGTGAGTTCTGAGACAAAACAAAGACCCGAATCGAAGAGGTGACGACTGTAAAATACAGTGGTAAATAAATTTGTAAAACACCCTAAGGTAGTTGAACCCACAGAGACTGTGTAATGAAATTACCTCAAGTACTAGCTATAGTTCTTAAACCGTAGTTGTTTGAAAAGGGTTTTGGTTTTGTAATTTAAAGATGTCAATGCAAGAAATTAAAGGTTTTGAAAACAATATATAAAGATACAAATCCTAGGGCAGGTAATCTAATCATCAACATGCAAATTCATCAACTCAGCAGTGGGGATTAATTCGGATTCATATGAATTAAATTCCTTGGTTAGACAATTAAACCATAGATTACTAAATTGTGGCTATCTCCTCTTGGTCTCAAGAACACAAATTAGTCAATCTCGATAATTATCTAATGAATTCCTACAACTTGATTCTTCCTTTTGAGACATAAAACAAATGTATTTAATCTCTTCTTCCTATTACCAATTTTCACCTCTCGGTCTTTCAATTGATAACTACAAACCTAGATTCAAATTCATCTATCGATCCTTCTTTAAATCTAGATTTGATTAATTAAGCTCATGAAATTAAACTATGCTATCGAGTTGAATCATTCAAACATGCATCAGATAGATTATGACAAACCCTAGAACCTGCTAGGGTTTCTAGCCACTAAACATTACTTGAAATAAAGAAAACATATTATTAAAAACCATAAATTACCTTAAAAGGGAAATAGGAACCTTGAAGGTCTCTAAAAACTCCAATGTTGAATAATTCTAAGTAAAATAATGCATATCTTTCGTGCCCTAATGAGTTCATTATTTATAGAGGAGCCATAACATCTAAACTAGGTTTTTGGCTAAAATAACAAAAATAACCAAATCATGACAATTTCCCTTCTCGGGTTTGTGTGTCGATCGACACAGTGTGTGTCGATCGACATACATGCAGCAAATCGATCTGGCCTCACCTGACCTCCGTGTCGATCGACACCGGTGGTGTCAATCGACATGTGGTGTCAATCGACATGCACACAAGCATGTCAAGCCCTTCTTCCGCAGCCTCCTTCGATCGATATCCGACCTCCGTGTCGATTGACATGCACCATGTCGATCGACACAAAGGTAATTGTTAGGTGTTGATGTAGAAATCCCACCTTAAAATTGATGTTTTGATGAGTCAAAACTGAGTACCAAAGTTCAGGCCTTAGAGTTATTACCTCATGTAATCCTTGTATAGGATAATCAAGTTGTAATAGTCTAGGAGAAGAGAACTGTCAAAAATTGTGGAATAGTTTTTGAAGAAGAAGCTGTCCAGACAAGAAAACTACCAAGGATAAAGGACGAGAAAAACTGAGCAGAGTAACAGACACGGAAAACTGTGCAGATAGTATTTCAACTGTCAAGGATTGCATATCAAAGAAAACTGTGGACACAGTTTTCATAAAGAAACTGTCAAGAGGCGCTCACAATTTTAGGTCAAGACAGTTTCATGTCAAAGGAATACGTGAACAAAAAGATGCCGAACAGTCATAAAAGAACATTAAAGAAGTCAATGATAAGAGACGAAGAAACACTCAGTTATGACTGGCGTACAACGTTGTTTGGTGTCTGACACATCAAGTACAAACTGCCCTGCAAAAAGCATCGCGGTGGTTCAGAAAAGGCAGAGGAGCAGGTCTACTTTACAGAGAAGGATGGACACAGATTAGACATCCTTCGAAATGTCTCTATCGGCTATTTTCAAATCTTCAACTATAAATAGCAGGAAGATCATAGACAACAATAACAATCGAGCATCTGAAAACCAAGCCGTCACTCTGCCGAATTTAAAACTCTAACACGTTGAAAGCTCTCAACCTAACGACATTATTTATGTGGTTCATTTATTGAACACAAGGCATTATTGCTTAAGGAATCTTCCGAGATTCTCCGTGTAACCTTGTGTACACGAGGATTAAGCCTTTTGACTTAATCTACTCTCTTGGTGTTCTTACTTATCAAGTGAGAACTCAACAGCCTGATTTTCTAAGGAAAAGAAGGTTATCACGGGCAACTGCAACCAGCATAGGTTCTGGGAAGAACTGAAACATCCACCCACCGTAGAAGGAGAAGGAAGGTTTGTCCTCAATCCATTTTTGACGATTGCCAGTTCTGAGGAGACTTCGAGGTGATACCTGGCTTCGAGGAATTGAAGAAGGAGTGAAGAACAACAGCCTGAGCGAGTGATCCATTCTGCTGTGGACGGTGGCTTGTACAGCATTTGGCTGTAGATCGTGAGGATTGTATCTTCATTACTTAGTGAATTACCGGATCAATTTCCAAAGAGTGGACGTAGGACTTAAGGCTCCGAACTACTATAAATATCCTATGTCATCTACAGTTTACTTACTTACGCATCATACAGTTTTCAATTGTACTTTGAAACCTTCAACACTCGTCTGAAAAGTGTTGAAGTGTATAACTGTTGACTGTTAATAATTGTTAATTGGTAACCTAACCTGCTGGCTAATCAAAACTGTCGTTTTTAAAACTGTAACTTAGAAACTGAGTTAAGTTGAAACTGAATTGCCTGCATATTAAGAGTGTGAATAACTGTCTTTATACTTCTGTTGCACATCATACGTACTCTGATCTGGGACCAGCAGTAATGCTTCGTGTTCTTGGCATGTCTTCCAAGTTGGTCGACTTCCCGTGTGTCAATCGAAGCAGCAACTCTGTTCTTCACGACTCTTTTCATTATTTGACCTCTTTTTAACCTCAAATACCTGCAAAACTCACCATCGAGAGCATAACATCCTCTAAAACATACTCATGCACATAAATAACTAAAAACCTAACCTAATTGTACTTAAACAATGGAAAAAAACATCAATAAGTGAGTACAAATATGAGCTTATCAAGAGGTCGGGCTCCAGCAACCACCTACAAGCCGAGGAGACCGAAGAAGTGTAGATCCACCGAAGAAAGGACGGTCCAAGCTTGAAGAGCGGGAGGATTGACTCCCGTGTGTGGAAACCGAGTCCAATCGGGGCTTGGTCACGATCCGGCGAGAACCGATTGGTCAAACGGAGCCAGCAGGCCTGATACCCAATAACGATAAAGGAGGCATACACTTGCCAATATTTTGGTACATGCCTCGAAGGAACAGTGATGCAATGGTTCACGTACCTTAAAATTGGCTCCATCTCCATATTTGCCAAACTACATCAGCTACTTGTATGCTATTTTTCGAGCAATAAGACTACGGTGAAACGATTGGACAATCTTTACTCGATCATCCAGAAAGAGACCAAATTGTTTCAAAACTACTTGAAGCGGTTCAATGATATACAGGTGGCCATTTCGAATTGCTCAGAAGAAACCACTATCACCGTAATTTAATAAGGATTGAAGAGGGACTCTGGCCTCTTTTGGAAGCTTGTAAAGTACCCTTGTTCTACAATGAACGAGCCCCTAGCTAGGGCTGAAGTTCATATACGACAAAAGGTCGTCGAAGAAGAAAAATTTAAAGTGAGGAATAAATCAAAAAGCTATAATTCTTCGAAAGGTAAAAAAAAGGAGACACGTTCGAACCAAAATGCATGATACTAGACATATCAACCACGAAAGGAACATTGACAAATGGACGTGGAGTATGTTTCAAAATAAGTTTCCAATAAGCTGAAGGTCCATCCTTGCATCACTATGTGAGAGATGGAGAAACTTGAGGACAAAGTCAAATGGTTTGCAAAGATGAGGACCAAAGCATCAGAGCGAGACAGAGCAAAGTATTGTGCCTTCCATAAAGACCATGGGCACAATACTGAGGACTACAATTCTCTACACCTCAAAGTTATCGAGCTCCTAAAAAAAGGCATATCGTCCATCTTTTCTCCCCTCAGGTAGGGCTGACAATTTTTGAAACGATACGAACCCACACGATAATAATAAGCACAACACGACACGAATCTACTAAGCTCAAACACGAACACAACAAAAATTCTTTAAGATCAAACACGATAGCAATCTGACACGATAAAATTCTACCTTACTCAAATTGCCAGTTTTACACTTAGAACTAAATTTTTGATGCAATATGATAACACGACTTAAACACACACGATAATAATGGGCACGGAAACGACATGAACCCATTAAGCTCAAACATGGACATGACACAAACCTGTTAAGCTTAGACATGATAATGGCCCAACACAATAAGACACTAATTGATAACGACCTAACTCGCATGAATTGTTAGTTGTACCCTCAAAGAAGTAACACATAGAGAAGAAAGAAAGGGAATGGAGAAGGAACTTCCTGAAATCCACCAGCGAACCAAATTCTCATCCCAGGCGAACCACCTATTGAGAAGGTAATTAACGTTATCACAAGAGGGTCCACTATAGCTGGCACCTCTCGAAATGCCTCCAAAAGGCATTGTCAAGAAGCAAGAAATCTCCCAACAGTTCATCAAATTGAGATGCCTCAATTTATAATCTTTCGAAGTGGATGATCATGAGGAAGTCCACCATCCTCACAAAAATGCATTGGTGACCTCTCTCCTGATCAGCAATTGTCGGGTCAGACGCATCCTGGTCGACAGTAGAAGTTCCTCATACATCATATTTCTCGATGCTCTTCGAGGAATACGAAATTTGGAGAGTGAAATAATCCATGGTCCGATCACCATAGTAGGAGTTAGTGGCGAAAAGCTTGTTCCCTCAACAAAATAACCTACCCATTTTACATCGAATGAATGAATGTCTCGGCAAATCAACACCCCCTTATCCTACAACGTCATAATGGGGCAATCTTGAATTCATGGCCTCAAATTTCCATCAGACGATCAAGTTTCCAACTTCTTAGGGAGTGCAAACCATACAAGGAAAACAACACTCCCTCCGAGTTGTTACACGGTGACGCTGCACGCTATTTTTGCTCAGGAACATGAAGAAGAGCAGATCAAGAAACGTGAAGAAGTGTGTATCGATCCATTCGACACTACGAGAATGACTTTCGTGGGAACTAAGCTCCCCATAAATTATTGAAAAGAGCTAGTATGATTTCTCAAAATGAAGGGGAAGAATTTTACCTGAGACCATTCCGACATGCCTGAAATTGATCTAAATATTATCTCCCACAGACTGCAAGTTGATAAAAAAAATCAGACCGGTGAGACAAAAAGAAGGCGGCCATAGCGGAAGAAACGGACAAACTATTAAAAGCTGGGTTTATTCAAGAAGTTAAATAGCTGGAGCGCTTTGCTAATGTTGTAGTGGTGAAAAAGAAGAATAGAAAGAATAGGGCATATGTGGTCTACACCAACTTTATTAAATTTTGTCTGAAGGACCCATTCCCCTTGCCATATTTCGACCGTCTCAATGACAGATCAAGACATCTAGTTCTACAAGGTGATACCCTTCGGCCTAAAAAATGCTGGTTCCACTAACCAACGATTTATGAACCGGATGTTTGAGAAGTAGATTGGTCAAAATATAGAGGTTTATATTAATGACATTACAATTCAAAAACCTTTGGGACTATCTCGAGGATCTTGCAGAAACTTCCAAGACATTTGCTAGGCATAAAATAAGATTAAGTCTGGCCAAGTGCATCTTCGATATAACTTCGGGAGAAATTTTGGGGTATGTGGTTAGTCGAAGAGGAATTGAGGCATATCAAAATCAAATCAAGGCAGTTCAACAAATCCAACCACTCTCCTTGGTAAAAGATGTGCAACGAATGATTGGGAAACTTACGTCACTTAATTGTTTCGTTGCCAGATAATCGGACTGAACAAGTCACTTCACTCTTTTTAAGAAGTCAAAATGATTTAAATGGAATAAAGAATACGACGAAATACTTTGACTATTAAAGAAATACCTTTTGACACCACCGGTCATGTCAAAACCACTGCCTAAAGAGATCCTACAACTATATTTGGCCATATCGAATTGAGCTATTAGTGGGGTACTAATTAGAGAAGAAGATGACAGACAACATCGAGTCCACAATGTCAGCAGGTTACTTCTCAATGCATAAATAAGATAATTCGCCCTCGAGAAGTTAATCTTGGCACCAATAATGTCTTCCCAAAAGCTAAGACCTTACTTCGAGGCACATCAAATTGTAGTCGTATCGTGCTTCCTTATCCAAAATATCCTATTAAAACTAAATCTTTCACGAAGGATGATGATATGGGCCATCCGGATTGCTATCAAATCTTAGATTTTGGATGATTTTATTATCGACTATGCTACTGATCTACACCTTCAAGCTAAAACAGAACTTCATGTAGTACGGGCTCTCGTTTTCAATGGGCCCATTAATTCTAGGGAGAGTGGTGCTGGTATAATGCTCAAATCTCCCAAGATTAATGTTCAAGCGGGCAATACACCTTGAATTTGGAGTGACCAACAATCCGAATACGAGACACTGATCACTGGACTACAGTTAGCTACTAAGCTACAAATAAAAAAGTTGAGAGTAGAATCTGATTTACAACTGATTGTCAATCAGTTCTCAGGGGAGTTCCAAGCGAAAGACTGCAGGATGGCTGCCTATTTAGAAGTCACTAAGAAACTCTTGTAGTCCTTTGAGAAATTGCTGGTGGAATATGTGCTAAGGGAAAATAACTCACATGATAATGTTCTGGCAAATCTTGGGTGATAACGAGACACCCAGGGTGATAGAAAGCTCTTCTTGAAAGACATATTATAATTAATTGTTGGAAAAGTAGGACAATAATCTCTCTAAAAAAATTCCCTCTCACTGGCCGGAGGACCACAATACCCCGCGGAGAATTCCAACATACTATCTCGAGAGGCACTGTGGCAGTCCCTCGCATAAGGAAGTATCTCAAAGACTCCATCTAACGGAACATCTTGCTTGGTATACGTACTAAAAAGTGAGTGTCCACCCAGAGATTACCTAATGGTATGGGTCGCTCCCCAGCATAACAGTTGTTTACAAGAAGTTGAAGCATAACAGTTGATTCCAACCAGCTGAAGAGCCACAAATAACGTGCTTCTTGTGGAAAGGGGTCGAGGTTATCATTTGCTATTCAATGTCAAAATGTGGCCATTTGAGCACATTATGAGGTTTTCTATGAAAATTAATTCCAAGAACAACTTATGCGACGAGATGTAAATGTACAACCAAGTTTTATTTGTCTTGAGAGTGTTAAGTGTTAGAGACCATTTCATTTATTCCCATTTCCCTTCTTGGGCGCTGAAAAAAAAAGAGAGAGCAAGGAGGAAAGTTTCTTTTGTGTTCTTCAAGTCTTGGAGCTTCCATTCACTATTTCCGGCAAGATCGAAGTCATCTAAACTTGTATACGTGACCCACAGTTGAAGGTGGGCTCTAGAAACCTAGTAAAGCTCTCAAATCTACCTCACCACCATTTCTTTTCTTGCATATTTCCTCCATGAGCTAAGGAGAAGAAACAAGGATTCAAGGCTAGATTCTCCAACCAAAAGTTTGAAAGGAAGAAGGAAATATTAAAGGACTACAAGGGTGAGTCCTCTTGAGACCTACAATGCCAACCCCTTTTCTCTACGAGCTTGTGCTTTTCATGTTTAAGATGTAGCATGAGAATGTTGAGATGTGTTGGATAAGCATGCTTAAGTTATTTTTAAGAGAGCATGTTATGAGGAGAGGTTTCCTAGCATGTGTTTTTTACTAGAGACTAAGCATGATTATATTTGATTTTTGGAAACCTTTGCATTGATGGATTATTTATGTTTTGGAGCATGACAAGCATGAATCATAATGTATGATGTTGGTTGAGAGACTTGACCATGTTGAATATATATATATATATATATGGGAGCGTTATAGTATCAACCACCTCCCAGATAAGAAATAAGACCAAATGTGGATCTTTCATTTTATTAATGAACGGTTCAGATTTAATTTTGTCTTAAAAAAAATTCGCTGCATCTATAGTGTAAAAAACTTGCATATAAAGGTAAATATGTCAAAATTAAATAAACTGAATCTTCCCACGTATTTTTTTTCGAATTTGACGGGAGTCGGTTGCCGAAATTACAGTGCATGATTATTACTCCAACCTACCGCATTTACTCTACTCTCAAAAACCACCCACCGTGTAAAAAAAATTACCGCAGACGCGAACCAAATTGACATCCGCCGGGAGAGAAGAGGAATACGACGGGCAGGAGTGAAGAGAAAAAAGACGGCGAAGGTTAGTATAACAACCGGGCAACATTCTTTTTTAACTTTATATACATATTTACACTTGTTTTTATGTTTTAAGATTCTAAATATTTATGGAAATCGGAATGAACAAGATCTTTGAAATTCTTTGATTTTGCATATGTGTTTATCTTGCTTCTATTAAGTAAAAAACTCTCTAATATGCCTTTTTTTACGAATTATTATTTATTTTGGGTTTTTTTTTGGTTTGGGGATGCTACGCGGACACGACGACCTTTTTCCGGCGGAAAAATTGAAGTCGACAACCAACAAAATCGACAATTCAGGTATGGGCTAAAGAAATTTCAAGTCTCAATTCATCAATTTTTGATTTAATTTGCATTATTAGGTATTGTAGTGTAAAATTTAGGGCTATTTACTGTGACAATTTGGGGCAAAATATGTACTTAATTTGATCAATATGTGGAGTAACTACTCGAACTATTACAATGTAATACATGAAGGAATTTATGCAACTTTTATTTGAATCAACTGCAGATTTTAAAAATTATATCTGCCAAAATGTATGGCCTCATAATACGAAATCATCCTGAAGAAAAATGCATCTTAATTATTTGCATTAATAGGTATTGTATTGTAAAATTTAGGACCTTTTACTGTGACAATTTGGGGCAACATATGTACTTAATTTGAGCACTAAGAGGAATCAATACACGAACTATTACAATCACATACATGACAGGATTTTGTGCAAGTTTTATAGATATCAACTGTTGTTTTCATATACTAAAACTGCAGAAATGTATGCACAAATCCTGAATACGAATGCATCTTAATTATTTGCATTATTAGGTATTATATAGTAATATTTAGGGGTATATACTGTGACAATTTGGGGCAACATATGTACTAATTTTGTTCAATATGTGGAGTAAATACTTGAACTAATACAATGTAATACAAGAAAGAATTTATGCAACTTATATTGAAATGAACTGCATTTTTAAATAAGTAAACCTGCAGAATTATGTAGTGTAAAATGTAGGGCTTTTTACGGTGTCAATTTGTGGCAACATATGTGCTTAATTTGATCACTATGTGGAACCACTACATCGAACTATTACATTGACATACATCACAGGATTTTATGCAAGTTTTTTTTTTTATATGAACTGCAGTTTTTATATACTAAAACTGCAGAATGTATGCACCAATAGTGTTATTCTACTACAAATTATGCAGCAACATTATTTACTTTTCAAATCACAGAATTGTTTTATATTGTTTATTTCACTGAATATTCAATTTTATTGTTTGTTATATTTTATAATAATGCAAGAATGGGACGAAAAGAATCGCTACACAGGAGCAACCCTCCCCGAAAAGAGCAAAAAGAGCAAAGAGTACAGAATCAGAAGAATTAAAAAATCTAGAAAAATGTTTCCCAGAGCTAGGCTACCGATCAAGTCCACGGCAATTTGTAGAGGCAATCAAAAAATTGACCACTCCTCAACAACAACAAGCAGTTGCCAGAATGAGTTTCACAACATTATTGAAAATGATGGTGAAAGAAATCCCAATGAAGCTAGCACATTGGTGTGTCTCCAGCCTGAAAATTGTTCGTTGGTTACACGTGAAAATGAGAGGGTACACATCACAGAAGATGATGTATGGATAGCATTTGGCTTTCCAAAAGGGGGCATCCCTGTTCAGAGAAAGACACATAGTGCAGACAATTTGGAGATAGATGAATGGGCAAAGAAGATTGGAAAATCCAAGTACCTGATCAAGAGCACTGACGTAGTGGAGGCAATGCTGGTAGACAAAGAAGGAGGAGAGTTATTTTGTGTTAGCTTTATGACTTTGGTTGAATCTGTATTCATAGAGAATTCCCCGGATGGATATATCAAACCAAAGATCATGTCAAACCTGATGGACATAAGCAAAATCAAAGAATACAACTGGAGCAACTACGTTGTGAGTTGCCTCATCAGGACAGTCCTAGCATGGAGGGAAAACACAGCTGGGAAATTCACTGGACCAATTCTCTTTCTAATTGTAAGTAACATTTACGCTACATATGCATTTGATTTACTTTGTCTAATTATGAAGCATGTTTTGAAAAGATGCAAAAAAACTAATCAATTACTAGGGGTGTGCACGGTCCGGTTTGGTTGGTTTAAGAGGCAAAGTACGGACCAAACCAATAGGTACGGTTTGAAATTTTCACAAACCAAACCAGCCAAATAATTATTTCAAACTAGACCGGCCAAACCATATTAAAACGGTTTGGTTCGGCCGGTTTAAATAGGATATAAGTAATAAATAAATAATATTATGGTTGCAAGAAACAATGAAATATAAGTTGATATATGGGGTTGTAATTTGAAAGAATATAAGCATCAGACATATATATCAATATAATTGATATTTTAGCTTTCTATCAAATAATATTTTATTATCATTATTATATTTAAAATTATATTATTTAAACGGCCGGTTTAATCTTTCAAACCGTCGGCCAAACCAAATCATCCGGTTTGAGATTTTTAAAACCAACCCGGCCAATCATTTTTCTCAAACCATCCAAACCGACCAAATTAATTTGGTTTGGCCGGTTCAGCCAGTTTCGACCAAACCGTGCACACCCCTATCAATTGCATTGCTTAATTGCTCTGAAACACTGCAACGAATGTGCATTCCTGATTGAAAATATTACAGATTCACTAGCATGCTATTCCTACTTTATCTTATTTTACATATTAAGAAAACAATAAATTTTCTGTTCGTGCTGCATCTAAATTATTCTATGTATGCAAAATTTATATGTCATTTACTGTACATGTTTTTTTTTATAAAACATAAATACTATAACCATAACACATTACATTATATACATTTACTTCGCTTGAATAACATAATACATTTTTTCCAATCACAGATGTTTTACGTCGATCGTGTTGTACACTTGCAACGAAAAGTGAATCGAGTGTTCCCTACTGTACATGCATGGACTGCCAAGTTGCTGCGTCAAAGGCAAAATGACGAAACGAGAAAGAGCAAGGAATTTTGAAAAGGCTTTATGGAGCCTAGATTACGGGTGACAGCAGAAATGATTGAGAATTTCAACAATTATGAGGCTGCAATTTTGAAGGGTGTAGTAGCAGATGAAGAAAAAGGAGATAGTGGAATGGATCATGGAAACAAATCTGTAGTTTGCAACGATGATGCATATATAACAGATCTTATATCAAGCATGAAGCATGCTTCGTCTTCGGTGGCCACATTCCTACAAAAATTGACCAATGCATCAGAAACAACAATGTTGAATCCCAGATTCAAAGTTGCCTTCGAAGCATCAAAATTCCTAATCCCTGGCACCTTCGAAGCTAAACCAAAAGAGGATCAGGGAGTCCTATCATCACAAGCAATCTTGGATGATGATCCTCAATGGGAACAATGCTTAAACCAAATGATGGACACCTGGGAAGTAATGCAGGAATACCCAAATTTCAGCTTGGGATTTATGCAATTTGTAATAAAAATCTTTTTTTAAAATACTGCAACTTACTAAATAATTAACTGCAATTTATTTCATTTTTAAATGCAGTTTGCAGATCTTGATAAGGATCCTACATTGAACGAAAATGCTTGAGGTAAAGAATTCGACATAGACAACATGGACACAGAACACACCATCTTGGAAGAAAACACTGAAGACGAAAACTTGGAAAATTTTGAAGAAGCTGCTGATATTTCATTAAAGAAAGGAAATGTTCAGGTAAAATTTACAGAATATATTAAACAAAAAATAATTTAAATTTTATTTTTACTCAATACACATTTTACATAGTCGAGCCAAAATATGCAGGGGAAAAAAGAGAAAACTACAGTGAAAAAAATAATTAAAACAAGGACGGCTGCGGAAAAGAAAAAGTCCAGCAAGGTAATATCACCTTACGTTGTGAATGTGAAAAAACCAAGCAAGAAGATGTTAAGTGATTCACGGTCCATTTACTATTGGATAATGCATGAGAAAACAACAGGCGGGTAAGAATATTTTTTAAAACATACATAATATATTGTTAATTACTAAATTAACTAGATTCTTTTCCAGTGGAGTATATGTGTACGAAGACCCACGGAGTTATCTGACAATGGAAGATTTGAGAACAATGGCATCATCAATAACTGTGAGGTCAGCTGTCGTAGACACATGGTGCTCATTATTAAATACAAAGGAGCAAGAAAGAGATGCTGATGCACCATACAGATTCTACTTCACTACGTACCCATGTGTAAGAACATTCTGACATTTAATAAGTATTTATGATTATAGTATAAGCTATAAATATTTTAATTAATATGTTTATAATTAAATAATTATGTTATGCTGAATTACTTAAAAATGTACACATTACATGTTAAATGACTGCGAAATAGATACTTATTAACTGTATATTTATTTAACTAGTAGAACAATAAATTAGCAGTAGTTCAAATATACTGTTAAATATAAAAGGAAAATTTGACAGGTCAATGTGTTGCTTAATAAACTTGATACTAAACAATTTGTATACTTTTATTAAATACAGAGTTTCACCATAGTGGACAAGCCTAAAGCATGGACCGACGAGCAAGCAGGAAAAAAAAATGTTGACACGATTGGGTTTGGAGCTGAAAAAAAACCCAAAAGTCAAAATGGAAGAACTCGACCTGGTAAAGTTTATTATTTGTTAAAATTTCACTTACTTAGCTGAAACAAAATAGTGAATAAATAATAAGAAACAACAACACAGGTCTTCTTACCAGTATGCATGAATTCTCACTACTACGTCATGTGTTTCGATCTGGTGGAAGGAAAAATACTCCTGATTGACAACTCCAACCAACTGGACAAAAAAGATCTGACAGCAAAATATGGTGAAACACCGAACAAAGTGGTATGTCTAAAAACTTTTACTCACATAGAATTACAAAAAAAACTAACATAACATCCTACAAACAAATGCAGGTTAAAATATTCATTGACTTTCTAAATGATATGAATATTCAAGAACAGGGAGAAGTAGTGGCCAATGCAAAGATCGAACGACTGAGAATGAAATGGAGATCATCCACCAACCACGTTGACTGTAGTGTGTTTGCCATGCGACACATGGAAACATTCAAGGGAGAATCTGCAGACAAGTGGGACATTGGGCTGCATCAGAGATCGAAGCATGCGCTAAAACTTCTACGAATGGAGATGTGCCATTCAATAATCGGATCAAAGAACAACAAACATGGTCAGAAATACATCACCATTGCCAAGGAATTCTTCAAAGAACACTGCAAAAACCAAAATCTTGACATGGTGAAATACTTGGAAACCTACCGCTAGACATTTCTATTATTAACATAAAACTCTTCATGTTGCTGTTTTGCTTAAGTATACAACTTTTCAAGTTTCATGTTTTGAAGACATCGTTCACGTATTTCTAAGAACTTCATGTTTTTGTGTTGAATATACTTGGTTTTATGTTGAAGAAATTGTTTTTTTAATTAACTTTTGGTGTGCATTTGTAGATACAGGTATATATAAAAAATTTCCAAATAATACTGTAACTATTCTAAACTATCATTGCACTATCACAAGCGATATAACTGCAAGTTTTAAAAAAATATATACAAATATATTTACGAGTAAAAATGAAACTATTTTAAAATATATATGCACTGTCACATGCGTTGTAACTGCATGTCATTAAATTAATATTATTAAAAAAAACAATTAAATAAACCCCTCATATAAAACAAATGTAAAAAAAATACAACGAAAATTATTTAAAAAATTAATGACAACAATATTACAGGTTAAAAAAACTAACTGTAATAATTAATTTATATAACTGCAATATTGCAGGCAAATAATTAGCAAAATGTGAGTACAAGCTTATAAGTCTATTTCAAATCATCAACAAGCTTATAAGTCTCTTTACCATCATCAATCAAGTGTTCATGAAGAGCCACTCTTTTTAAACAATCTTTAATCTGATCTTGAACCTTGCGAAATTTTTTTGCAGAATACACTCTTGCAGCATGCTTCTCAATTTCCAAATCAGTCGTCAAACATGGGAAAAAAGACTTATCCAGATAATTCAACTTCGCATTTTGATGCCTTTGAGCATCTAAAGCATGGTTGAACTGCATCCAAAACTCTAGCAAATTTGATCTACACCTAGTATACTTCTTGTAAAAGCTGTTTTCACACTCAGATATCGAAGTAGTTCTCAACAAACCACTAAGAGGGAAATCCCTGAAATATGCAGGAACCCAAAAAATGCGGTTTTCAAACATAGATGTAAACCATGTATCACCAATCAAACCATACCTGCTCATAATACCTCCCCAACTTGCATCGAAAAATTCGGAATCTATCACCTCAGACCACACGCATGCATTAAGTTCTTTCTTGAAATTTTCATCTGCCCTAAGCTCCTTAGAAATCTTATCGGCAACTTTAAGCATTATATGCCACATACACCATCTATGACGCGTACCCGTCAATACTCTTTCCACAGCAACTTTCATGCCCAAGTCTTGATCCGTAATAATTAATTTTGGAGAAGAACCCATAAAATCCACAAAATTCTTAAATAACCAAACAAACGAAGTTGCATCCTCCTTCGTCAACAGACCAGCAGCAAATGTAACCGGCTTTCTGTGATTGTCTTTGCCAGTAAATGGAGCAAAAATCATGCAATACCTACAACAAAACCAAAAAAAAAAATATTGCAAAAATTGTAATTAAATACTTCATATTTAATTGTTCATATATTTAACTACAAAAAAAAAACTTACTTGTTGGTAGAATATGTGGTATCAAATGCAACAGAATGACCAAATAACTGGAAATTACGACTTGATATTGCATCGCACCAGAAGAGTCTGGTCAACTTATCTTCAGCATCAACCTCGTAATTGTATGTGAATGCTTCACATAATTCTTTCTTTTTCCTCAAATCATTCAACAACATCTGTGCATCACAACCATCGACAAACGCCTTCATATCTCTAGAAAAATTTCGAACCTCCATAACGGAACATCCAACGAAATCAGTACCACCCATAATTTCAGATAACAAACGGTGTGCAGCAGTAGGTCCAATATTCGATGCAGCACAGTCTAATATAAACCTCTGGAGAACAATATCAATGTTACGATTAATTTTCATAAACTCTCTATGTGAAATCTCAACCAAATCATGATTATGTTCCTCCACAAATGCATGTACTACATAACCCTGATAAGCCACATACTTAAAAACGACCCTAGCATTGCACCCACACCTCGAAGAAATTCTTCTTCTCACCTTAGAACTAGATACTTCTAAGCCTAACATATCAGTATCTGCAGCTACAAATTTATCTCCCTCACGATTGCAAACGACATACCTCCACGTTAAAACATCATTCACCTTCTTCGAGCTAGATAAACGAGTATCAAAACCAACAAGTTTTGCATACTCTCTATAAAAATGAACGCCTTCGTCTAAAGTTCTGAATACTTGACCAACATACGGTTTGGCAGATGCATCACATACTGGGGTAATACGAACTACAATGACCAAACAAAAAGGATAAATGATTTGCAATAATACATAAGAATAATTTAAAAATAAAGTAAAATATGTTACTATTTAAAACTATAACTGCAACAATGCAGGCGGAATAACTGCACGATATTACTTATAAATATTATAAATGATAAAACAAAAATAAAAATAAAACAAAATACAAAACATATAAACAAACAATAAAATACACACGAAAACATTGTTACAAAACGCAACAATTACAAAAAATTTAAACAACAACTAATGGAACTAAACAATTCAAAAAAAAAAAAAAATGCATGCAAACAACACATAAAAGTCCAGCGTAATAACATATGCATATATTTATAACTATAACTGCCCAATTACAGGCGTAAGTAATGCAGTTTCTGTACTAACAAAAAAAATAATATAACACGACTATTTAAAAAAATTGGTGTCAAACAAAGAAAAAACGAAACTAACTAAACAACTAAACAAACAAACAAAAAAATAAAAATAAGCACGCTGAATTGATTTTATATCATGAAACAAATACCAGACAAAAGCCAAAGAAACAATAACATTAACATGCAACATACAACACACTCACAAAAAATAACAAAAAAAAAAAACACAAACAATACAACCAAAAATTAAATATACAAGTACACAACAAAAAAATAAAAAAACATACCTTGATCAAACATGTCCATGACGCAAAGATAATAAACCACAGGAATTAACTTCAAACGAAAACAAAAAAAAAAACGACTAAGAGGTTTTAGAAAAGAAGACGAAATAAAGATAAGAATTACGCAAAAAAATGTAAATAAATATAACAAAACTAAATATATTATAATAAATAATATATTCAAAAATTTTAAAAAAAAACCCACCAAAATACGGTTATATAAAAAAAAATCGAAAATGTAGGGATTAGTTAAAATATCAAGATATCTAGTATTTGCAATACCAAAAATACCCTAAATAAATAACAAACAAAATTAAATAATTAAAAGAAAACTAATCCTATATTTAATCATAGCCACTCAAATAAAAAAATGAATGGTGGATATGAAGTTCTTATTTCTTATCTGGGAGGTGGTTCACATATGATTACAAGTCTATATATATATATATATATATATATATGTTGAGTTGAGCATAAGAACTCCTCACCCCAATTTCGAACTTTAAATGTTTTGAACATTTTGATCTCGTTATCAATCGGTCTTGTATGTTTTGAGCTTTTGAAATACATAAAATCATGTTAAAATACATAAAAATAAGCTCGAACAACCAAATCCACCAAAATACACAAATTTTGGCCAAAGAGGGAAACCATCTGTTTTGGTCGACACTACCCTATGTCAACTGACACGGGTTGCAATTTGCGTCGGTCGATACCATCCGTGTTGATCAACATGCTATTCAGTCGAAGCCCTTTCCGTCGAGCCACCTGCATCATCTGATGTCATTCCCGTTGATTGATGGGCAAGCCCCATTGATTGACGTGTCAACCGACGTCATTTGTGTCGATCAACACAACTTGTTCTCCCCTCTTCGTTTAACTATTATTCAATCTCCTAGCTTGTATCACTTTCTTTCAAACCCTCGATCACTTGTTGAATAATTAATTACCCATAGTAAATTTTTCAAAAGTATTTGATTAACCTAACTCGAGACGAGGGTAGGCCGACCTTTGAATTTTGCTTGATTCCAAATCCTTAAACTTAATTCATTTCACCTTCGAATTCGAGTTCGTTCCTTGTACCTTCTTTGAGGCATAGCAAACTTGTCAAGAAATTGACATTTCTTTATTAATCTCTTCATTGAAAGATTTGATTAACCTAAAACGAGAAGAAAATTCTCCGTTCATAAACCATTCAACTTCAAAAGTTATTTCTCCGCTCATCCCTTTCTTGTGAACCACATTCCTTCAAGAGCTAGAGCCTTTTTCCAATCTTTGTCTTAAAGACTATGACCTCAAATTTAAAATGAAATAAAAGAGTAACTTTAAGTATCCAAGAAAATGCTCGTATATCATCTCTCGCCAAAGTTTATTCTTTCGAGTTAGAATTAATGAAGAAATGTTGATTCGATATAAAATACCAGTTGACTTATAATGCTTATTATTTCCTTAAATAACCCCGAATCTTGATCCGACACAGTGTAGAAAGAATGCACCACACCTGTCTATGGTAGACACTATTTTCAATAAAAACACAAAAAAATAACAATTGATTTCGAGCTTTGAGCTCAAGTGAGGAAATGAGCAATATGTTTTGTTTTAAAGCTTATGTCATTGCCTGAAATGTTTTTGCTTATCTATCTTCCTCTAAGTTGGAGGATCTCCACTTTGGGAAGAACATGTTACACAGTTGTGTGCATGTTTAATTTATAATGATCATATCTTGGTAATGAAAGACATGCCAATGACTAGTGCACTATTGTTGTCAGCTCGTTAATGTAGCACCTTAACTTAAATGTGCATTGTGACCTGTGTAGAAGGCCACCTCCTGGATCACTCTTATGAACAGATAGTATAACTTGTGAAATCTAAATGAATGCGCAATCAGATAATAAATGTTTTGGCACGATGGAAGAATTTTTCCAAAGTAAAAACCCCATGTGTGGCTATCATATAAAGGCAAGACATTCAATTATCTGATAACTATATTTGAGCATGTGTCAATTGGGTATCTTCAAGTACTCAACCCTGTATATTCTTTCTAAAATATGCAGGTTGATAGTGGTGACGATGGCGAACGAGATTGCTGGGCAAGACTTCCATCTTTTGTAATAGTTAGGATTGGAGGGTACATCTTCATACGTATCATTCCTCTTAAACTTTCCAATGCTAGCAAAACTCTTACTTTAAATACTTGCTTTTGTCGTAACGAACTTAATATTATGTCATCTGAAGAGCCCCATTCCCCTTTCAAAGGGGCACCTTTTGATTATCAATAGTGTTTGGCGGGCTTATCCTGTTTACATTCATGTTATCCATTTCTCAAATGCACACATGTCACGTTTTTCTCCACGATGCAACTCATGAATAATCTTTTATTTTAAATCGGGGCGTGACATGTGAGATACGTGATGGATTTATATACTGAAAGCATTATGATTGGTATATTATGTACAAGGTCGATTGGTTAATATACTGGGAATCATAAATGTTGTATGTTCATCTCCTGTCTGAATTAACAAACATGTGTCGCAAACACAATTATCATCTTATCTCGTCGATAGGGAGATCATACGGTGTGTAGAAGATCACGGAAGATCGTATGGATTGTTTGACCTAGCGAGATATAAACAGTTATCACAGCTGAGACAGTTCCAGGATAAACTGTCGGTGTAGGCTGCAGCATACGCAGTAATAAGCATCTTATCTTGGATGGCTTGGTATGCTGGTGTGGGGCACACATTGATAAGGACCTAAGTCGAGATCGATTCTTTTATCTGACATTAAAATAATCTAGATCTCTATGGCTTGACGAGATCCTAAGCCTAAATGAAGGTACAGAAGTATATGCAGATTGTGTATTACTTTGAGTTGCAGTGAAAGGCTCTAGTTGAGCTTGTATATCTGTATCTTGGGTAATAGCAGTTTGTGTATGACTGTCTGGTACTGGAACTAGGTAACCACATCCAATATAGGATGGTGACATTCCCCGAACAACTCAAAAGGTTCGTTATGTTAAGTCCTGCAGGCTGATTAAGTTCAAGCATAAGTGAAAAAGGTTTGAGTGGATTGATTCAGGAATATAAGATGTTAATTAATTAAATAGCTTGTCAGAGCTTAAATTAATTAACGAATGTCTGTAACCTTAAACGTGGGGATATACCGAGCCCATGCAACCCGTACCTCAAAACGTGGTAGCAAATAGGTAGGACAGTAATGATTCTCTGGTGGAATGAATCAATATTAATTAATTAATTATATTCTGGGTTGAATATGGGAATTAATTAATTGATAGGCCTTATTTGCTATTTGCATTTTCGTCCCTGGTCTGGCCCATGAAACTCAAGCCCAATAGGAGTCCAGTAA